>NHYE01001373.1:0-24724 GCA_002938385.1 Gymnopilus dilepis | reverse complement strand
CACTATCCCTAGGGTCTCAGCATCCGCCGCACACCCTCATCCCTATATTCAATTACTACCACTTCAGACACACTCGAGCAAGCGTGCTGCCCGTTGCCGCCCGCCTTCTTGGATCCTTGGGAACTTCTTCACGCGTTCGACATAGGAGACTCGTCGTCCAAGGCCGTGCGTGTCGCGTTCGATTATGAAGCGGAAAGGATGTTGTGCAGGCCTTTTCCTGCCGTGAGCGTCCACAACGCGTCCTATGCTTGCACCAGACGAAGTCTCCAACGTATCTAGAGCCAGTGAATAGTTACGTGGTGTACCTCCCCAATTCGATTTACATGATTTACGGTGCCGCTGTAAATCATCGCAATTATATCTACTTATTCCTTGGGTCCTGCCTCCTGAACCGGTTGAATCTCTTACAGGTCTATTACGAGTATAGATAAATCCTTCGTTAACTCGAACCAGTTCGTCGTCTTACATAAAGCTTGTTATCACGTGTAAAATGCGTGTGGTACTTACTGAGACTTCGAAGAGCTGCAGAACCCGAGCAAAAACCTAGGCGAAGGGTCGACTTCAGGTCAGAACTGAAAATCTCAGTAAGTACCCCAGTGCGGCCTATCTATGTAATTGTTTCTAAACGGTGTGCACCATCGAAGCACTTGATCTTTCAATTCAACGACTCGGAGGCTCTCCGCTCAGTGACTAGTGACTCCGTAAGTTGACTCAAACCTTTCTCTGGACTCCCTCCAACTAAGCAATTCGTAGTAACTAGAATTGCTCGTTTACAATCATAATAATGGCTTATTTCCAGGCCTCATCATGGCATCCGTCAACCTCTCACTATTCCATCCCTCCTTTCGGCTTTATTGACGCTCTCTCATTACCTCCCATGCCCCCTGCATATAGGCCTCCCGTCACACCTCTTGATGTTGGCCCTTCAGACAGAGGCAAACAGCCTCTCACCTCTCCTCAGCCAGGGCCTTCCTACCAGAAACCCAAGAGGCAGCTTCCTTCCTCTCCCAAGTCTGGAGCTTCACATCGAAGACCTCGAAGGATGCCACCTACTTCTCCAACGCAGCGTTCTACCACTCCTAGTGCAAAATATATCCAGAAGCAACCTCACACTTTTTCTCATGCTATTACAACACCTGGAAGAGCACCGCGCTCTCCACCGTCAATGGCAGCTTTTGATCCTATTCAGCTGATAAGGCCAGATGTTGTTGACCCAATTCAGCTCTTCCCTTCGGGCATGTTCTCGACTGCATCATTTCCGGAGCTCGTCGTCAGTCAGGGAGTAAGTCATTATTCCTGCATTTAGATCTATCCCTCACTACTCGCCCTTAGCATTCCAACCTTGTCAATGTTAAGCGAGACCACATCTCTGCAGAGCTTTTTCAGCTCCAGAAAAGTTTGGACGTAGCACACACAAAAACTCTCAGAAACAAAGCCTACAAAGTCAAAGTTGAGAAACAGCTACATGAGATGAAGGCTTACCAAGAAGCCTCCAGACCGAACATGATAGGTTTCTCATTTGTTAATCCTAGCTCTGCAGCACAAATTGCCAAGGCAACAGTGGAGACCCTCGAAGCCGATGAAACTTTGACAAGGTTGCGGATTGAGGAGTTGAAACTTGAACTCAGCCTTCTAGAGGATGCCTTAGACGCCGCCAAGAGAAAGGTTACGGAAGCCCACCGCCAATACGGGGAAGTCTTAGTGGCTCTGAGAGGAGGACGCCCTTCTCCCACTCTTGTTGCAACTCCCTGTTCCCCAGACTCTGTGCTCTCAATGTCTTCTATAACACACCAGCTGCCGACAACCCCGCCAACATCTGACGCATCTTAGAGTGACTGTATGATTATGTGCTTCCAAGTTGCTAGGGTCAAGTAGGATCATAGTTCAGCATATTATGTACAACTTGAATACGACTTGTAAATTAGCGAACGCCAGATGTTTGACTACAAAATCTTGACTAGTGTCTTACCAGTGTGTTATCAGCGGTGTCAGGCCAACGACCTCTCTCAAGCTTGTCCTGGGGCCATCGCTGTGCGTGGCAATTACGAGTCACGCTGAAGTCTTTTAGGGCCCCCTCGTCGCCGACCTTCGGTCGGCTCCTCGTTGGCTGAGTCGACACGGAAGCCGTTGAGCTTCGGAATGCGGCCATCAGGCGGCATAGCTATTTTGACTCTGAGCTCAAGAATGGCGTATGGGAATAAATTTAATTCCCACAGCGAGTTAGAGTAGAGAAATTGGCTCCTATAAGTACTTACAAGAAACGAGTCAAGCGTGACTCGTAATTGATCATGACTGTTGACGCATGCTTACAAATGATTAATTATTAAGCAGGACCAACCGCTTGCGGGGGCTGCGCCCCTTGACCCCTCTCGCGTTGGCGCTGTGCGCCTCCGCACACCCCGGCATCCGCTTCAGAGAACGGCGCAAAGTTATATATGGCTTTGTCCAGTGGATTATATAATTTATTACGTAAGTGTATACATAACATCTCCAGAATTTCTCAGACTGATCTCAGATGAGGCGTTGAAATTCTTTTCTTCAATGTCATCTAACAAAGCCAAACAAATGTCGTGGTACGGAAAGCTATCAATCATCTTTCCTTATCACATAAATCTGCTGGTCAAAGGGCCAGTCATCTGCTCACTTGGCAAAGGGCTCGAAGTCCGGTGACAGATTGATCGTCCGACGTGCCAGATCGTTATATGACCTGGTTCGTCCTCAGCTGAAAGATAGATTCGATCACAATACGGTCTTAAATAACGTCCAACAGACCCTGTCTACTCTGTCGTCAGCGGTTTTCTCAATCAGCCGACAGCAAAGGCTTGGGTTCCATATGATACGCCACGTAGCTGATAATCTCGGTAAACAAAAGCAGCGTTGCGGATTTTGACTTAGCAGCCATTGACGACGCGTCGATGCCTTTCCAAAGCCCCCTTGTATAAGACGGATTCTCACCAAAAGCCTATTAATAAAGTAGTAGTGTGATGCCCAGACACCAGCCTGACATCCATCCAAGGCGCGTGTATGGCCTGCCGCGCGCCAAATTCCTGCATCTTGGCAGCTCTGCAAACGTTTAATATGTCTGCTGTCTCGATTTTGCATTTCATATGCCTGATTTGAGGGAAGAATGAGAGAGACAGGCCTTTTAAATAATCGACTATTGATTGATGAGGCGTGAATGGGACACTTTCCGAACAGCCTCAGACAGAAAGCGGGATTTACGGCGACGGCAGTGAGCCTGGATGACTTGAGGACAATATGCAATATCTGTTGACTTGCTCGCCATATTTTTCAACCCACTTTGGCGTGTGCGCCAGGGTACACTGCTCACGCGTTCTCATCAAGCACTGAGCGCTGGCGTCCGGTATCGGCAGATCATCGGCATCTCGAAATACACTCAAACAACGTTCAATTTGAAAGATTGATGACCTAGAGATATCAATAGACTTGCATAGTATGGAGGGCGGTTATCGTAGAAGCCTGCCTCACCTTGAAAGCATGGATTACGGATGGGTTAGATACCCTTACGCCCTGTACCCTGATTTCAAAAGTGAGCAGCTGGCTTTCCACAGTTAATCCCGGTTTCCGCAAACGATGTGGCACGTAAGATCAATTTCGGTTCCCCGAAGAGATACCCCATTTTAATTTTTTGTTTCGACTCGGAACCCTGTCGGTACCTATATCACGGTTACTTCAAACCTAATTATGAAAACTGCGGGATGTAACGGAGCTGGAAAGGTATTCTGGGGTCCTCAGGGACTAAGAACAGCTATAGAGTTGCTTACATCGTGAAATAAATAACCGAGGACTTGTTCGATCCCGGAGTTTGCCATTTCCATGCTTCGTTTCTCAGACCGCCCAGCGGCGATTAGGTGCTGGCAGATAGAGAGCCAATGGGTCTCAAAAACATGTTCATACCAGCCTTGAGGGGAACAAGAAGCTTCGCCTCTTCGATTGGCTGAAGGCGGAAATAAGGTTTGTAATTCTGGCTGAGGGGTATCCATCAAACTACGTATACGACTCTATCTGTACGCCTCAAGATGACCTCGCCCTAGTTGTGAACAGAAATCTTCGCCTTTGTCCGTAAAGGAGATCACATACTCTTCAACTGCAAGTTGTTTTTAACCTGTCGATGCCATTTCGAACAGGCAAGTAATTTAAGAGAGCCATCTGTGAAGTGAGGACTCCCAAGTTAAATTAAATATATATCACCTTGGGTCCTGGCGTGTCTTGCGCACACTGAAGGTCTTGCAGTCTGAATGGGTAAGAAAGCGCCCATCTTAAGCTCCAAAACGCATCATCAGTCGCTTTATCGGAAGTTCACGAAATCCAAGTAGATGAGCGCTAATGCTGCGATACTGAGAGTGGCCTCAGATCTGCTTTCGATATGTCATTTGGGTAATAGCTTGGCTATTGAGATAGCTTTGTTACGTGCTTCAACTTGGCAGAGACTAGGAGCACGACTTCACTTGACCTTCCTTCAAAACTTTTGCAGAGTAACAATGAAATAGGAAAATCATTCGGAATCCCAAGAAGAATCTTGGAGGTTGGATGTTTCGCAGCAACACAATTATTCAACAGTCGCTGTCATTGTGCACCGGCAGAAGATCTTTAACGTGAAATATTTAACGATCTCTAGCAGTTGTCTCATACCGGAGACCTTTATACGGGTATTGGCGTCTTGTGCTACCTTCTGTGAGTGCAGCCTCAACACTTGAAGGTGTAAGTCATACGAGCATGAAATGAGCTATGATTGGGCAGCCTGAGAGCTTTTGTCAAAGCACTTGGCAATTGACGAAGAGTCTACCCGCCGTTATGCGCTAAACCTGGAGCTTTGATATTTGTCGACACAATTGAATGTGACAGCACAAGTATGTTCATCCAGAGGCCATGGACCTCCCAGATGAACGGGGACTCTGGGGCTTCCGACGTCGAAACGGATCAAAGTCAATTTTGAACCAGTTGGTCCGTGGGCGGTCCGAAGCGACCGGCTCAAACCTACTAGCCGAGCCCTGCCCTGTTTTCCTCGTCTTCTTCTTCTTCTTCTGACCTCAGCCTTGCAGCAGTCGACGGAAATTAACACTGTCTTCCTAGATCTTCCCTAATTGGCACGATGTTTCAGTTGCTGAACCTTCAGTCGTTATCTATAAAGGACTGGCCAGGGATGGGGAGGCAGTAACAGAGCCAGCACAATGAGCGGTACGCCTGTTCTACATCCGTCTTTGACTCCTTTATTCATCTCACAAAGACCCGCGCAACTACAATCACGACTGGCGCAACCAACCCCATCAACCTCCTGTACCAAGATTGCCTGCGATCTCTCCAGGTTAGGTGCCATTTCTTACACTCAACTCTTTCGTTGACCGTCAGCCTAGGATCGACCTCGGTATCTGGGTCCGGGCGACACCCTCCACATCTGAGTGAGCTCTTCTATCCTGGAACATAACGTTTTGTCTGATGTTCTTGCGAGACCAACTGCTCCAACCAATGTCTTTTCCAACAACGTATGCCCCTTATGGTTACTCTACGAACTTATATCCAGGTCTGGGACCTTCAAGTAAGCCGACTTACTTTGCGTCTGTGCTTTATGACTCACCGATTTGCAGCCAATACACCAATGTCAAACCATCAAGAACCCATTGTCTCCGCCTACGCTTTCCCAATGCCCTTACAACCAGAGCCAACTGCAATGGCGGCTCCTTACGGACTCCTCACAAGGACGGACGACGGCATAAATATCCACTCCTACCCATCATTTGATTCTGCTCCGCCGGGCAAGCTATCGTCTTTGAGATTCGATTTGCGTCTGATATCTTCTAGTAGGCTGGCTTGCTCCCATGTCGCATCACAGTGCTCAACCAGGATATCCTCCCAACCCAAACCATGGTGACCACTCAAGTGAGCTGTCTTTGTCTATCCTATGGCCTTTTCTTAACATTCGCCCCTTCCGTGAAGGACAAGGCTACCCTCTGCCCACGTCTCCCGCTCTGCGATTGACTCGCGTTGGAGGGCCACCCCAACAGCCGCAGAATTATCGACAGCACTTGCAGCCTTCCCAGCTTGGCAATCCAGCTGATCTTCTTCAACCCCAAGGCGCCGTCTTCGGCCATCCAATTTATAATTCTTCTTTCGTTGCTTCCGGTGTGTAACCTCGTCTAGCGCCCCTTTGTACAGAGATTCTAATCTAGACCACGTCAAGATTTCTCTCTAAACGCAAGTCAACAAGGCCTGGATAACTGGCTTGGTGAGTTCTCATAACTTCTTATACTACACCTCAAGTCAGTGACCTCAAAGGGCAGGAACTAGTCCTATGTTTCAGCCTTCGGGACGTGTAATTTTCGATCCTGAGACTGTCGAGGTGAGCATTCTTGCTTTGGACGTCAGTCCTGCTCTGAATTCATGTCCTTTTACCAGGCAAATGCTCAACTTGCAGAGCATTTTCAGAAGCCCATCCCCGGGAGCCTTGTTTCTACGAATTTGGAGCAGCGGGATCTCGCTGAGGAATACGCTGATTCAGCCCCTCAACAGGTAGAAGCAAACTCCTTCCACTCGACATCCTTGATGTCAACGCAGGCGTCGGCTCCAGTACCCGCATCTGTCGCTCTCTCGCAGGTTGAAGGTCAACCGCAACCAACCTCAAAACGTCGGCGCGATGATACTGCCCAAAAATCGGTCAAGAAGCCCAAGGTCGCAGAGCTTAGTGAAGGGGCCCTAGCTTTAGCTTACGTTTTTATGGCCAACACATGCCTCCTTCGGGGAGCTTGTGTGAAACTAATCACTGCTGAACCATCTCAGGGGTCCGGTCCGTTCAAGACATGGGCCTCCGACGCCTACAATTACGCTGGCTCATCATTTAATGGTAAATTCTGTCTTTTATGATCTTGAGGAACTCTGGCTGATGGGACAACACCATAGAATGTGTGCCCAAGGTTAGCCCGAATAAATTTGCGCAAGTAAGACTTTTTGATTTATGCAATCATGATTTGTCGCTGATGATTTGTTGCTGATGATTCTTAGCTCAAACAGTCTGTCCTGAAAAAATGCCGTCTCATTCTCGACCTCGCCGAGGAAGCCGCTGAAGATGCGTTTGGCTTGAACGATGTTCGCGAGCTTGCTGAATGCCTAGGCATTCCGCATGTCGATGCTCAACAGTTTGCCTGTGAACTCTTAACTCTGCGTCCTTCTGATATCGCCGGGATGATAACCAAGTTTAACGCAGACTATCCCGGAAAAGAGCTTCCTGAAAGATTTCGGATCAGGCCGTTTGCTTTCGCAGACGGTCTGCCTGCAATGCAGGTATTTAACCTTCACTGTTTAATTTCTATCGTCATTGAGCTGTATCTAGGGCCATGTCATACGTTATCTGAGCCCTGCGTGCCTCCGACTGCAGACGAAGTTCATGCTTGAAGAAACTCCACCCTCTGAGGGGATTGCCAGAGCCTACTTCGATATCTACAACCCTTTTTCCTATGGTGTTCGGGCCTTAATTCCCTCGTACAGTCTTTCATGTACCGCAGTGAGTGCCGATTTTGTCTTCTCAATGCCTGTACTGAAATTTTGATTAGATGGAAAAAGCCATAAAGGCTTATGGCTCCAAGATTCTCAGCAAAGCCCCTGACACAGCTTTAGAATTCCTTCCAGAAGATCAGAAGACTGTCGACTTTTTTGAAGGTGCCCTACATTTGGCTCTCATGACCCTTCCTGATGGCAAGGTCGTCGACGATATCATAAAAAATCATTGGTTTAAGGCGCTGTAAGTATCTTTTGACTCATCATTCTTAATGTTCATGCTTATCGATGAGAATAGGGAGGAACACAAATTGGGCCCCTTTGCCCCTTCCATTCAGCAGGTGCCTAGCCATGCTGAGGTTGAAGGGGACGAGGGTGGTGGTCCATCAGCAGCGCAAGATTGAAATGTTACTGATCGCTGACTGAGGCCAAGGTCCATGTTCGTATTTTCCCAAAGGCCGTGGTAAGTGATGGATGACTATGGATTGCGACTTTGTGGCATGGCTGTATGGAGTTGTTTGCATCAGTTCGGCAGCTGTTCTTTGTTGGCTTACTTTCGTACAACTCCGCGTTCGTATCTGGCCATGCCTACGTAGACTCCTGTTCTGAATAGAGTTCACAAAATGATTGTCGGAGAAATTTGACGCGTACATCAGTAGACAAGGATATGCATAAGTATTCGAGTCAAAGCCAATGGTCGAATACTAGTATTGGTGATTATTTGAACGAATCAGTCCCTCTCAGCTTCCATGAATATGGACATTAGTGCCTTGTGAGTGCAAGCATTTATAGTGAGAATCTGTCTGAAAAGAATCAAATCCTTGACCATCTAGTATCTGCAATTATATTGACGCACAAATGTTGACGACTGCCTGCGCTCGAGAGACCAGTCCGACCCCATTCATTGGCCTTTGCCCAACATGAAACATGGGAACACGCTATATCGTCTTGCGTCTTCTCCGATACTAGTCTTGACAAGAAGACCCTCAATAGAATTGACGCGGTGACGACTATCTGGGCTGTTGGAGCGCGTCCTGGAGCGAAGTGCGCTTCAAGAGGGGCACTAGGTTATTCGCCCCTCCCTGAGGAGTAACGTTCGTTTAACATATATAAAACGGCAACCAGAATATGTTGTCGCGTCGCTGAAGTGCATCACCTCGCTTGGCTTTAGATCCTCGTGCATTGCAGACAACCTAATGGCTGTTGATTTTCAGGTAAGCCTCGAGCCTGCACTTCTCTAGTCGAGTCTTATTTGGAGTAGTACTATTAGCCGCTGTTTCTACGTGATGTATCGAAGTAGTTCTGTCCTCTAGATGCCTGTAATAGTGGCTGTGCATACCTAGGCCAACAGATTGCCCAAATAACTCAGAGGAAGAAAAATCAGTCCCCAGGAATAGGAACGGACAGAAGTGATCCGCTACTCGTTGAGATACGACATAATTCCAGCTAGTTAAGTTGTATGTGAACCAACCCATCAGAGCCTTCTCTGAGTACGTAGGAAGGGCGTCAATAAAAGATGCGAGGATAAAGAAAAAAGCAGGAGTCACCAGTGAAAGGCAGTGTTGGGCGATTTTGGCGATGGATCTTGTGGCCATGAAGATGAGTCACCAAAAGCTTGGGTTGCGGCCACCGTCGTTTGATAAACGTCGCACAATATACTACAGCACCTGAACGTAGCTCGATGCAAAAGATATTGGTGTGATTGCGAAGATCTTTGAAATGAAATTGCGAACTTGACAATAATCAATTGAAAGACCAAGTGCGTTATTGTCTTGGAAAATTGGACGCAACATCATCAACCAAACGGAAGCTCCTACAAGGGAGAAGACGGACGAGATGACCATGTACCGTTATATTATTGGTATTTTCACGCATATGCTGGCTTTGAGTTGACACCCAGATCCAAGCCACTGGCACACTACTTATTCGAAGCATGATAAACCTTGGAGTCAAGTCAACTTTCCATGCGGCACGAAACTGAACATCTGGCCAGAAACAAAGGCAATACCTTGAGGTCCTTTAAATAGAGCGAGGTTCAAGTTGGCACAATACACTCCTGATTCCTGTGCCTGCGATACTGCAGTTCAATCTGTGAAAATTTCAGTCCTCAGGGAGTGCGATGCAGCCTGGAAAAAATAAAGCTCGCCGTAGAGCGTTCATCGCTCATCCTTCCAAGGAGACACGAGAGAGGTAGATGTTAAGTCAACCTCTGAGGTCAGAGGGAGAAAATACAAAGTAGCAAGCAGGAAGACAAAACGTGAACATCCTTTGACTGAACGGCGAGGCTACAATGTAGTCTGAGATTCATTTGAAACTGAATAAAGCCGGCGAGGTCACTACTGCGTTGCTCGTTTTGTTCAGCGGAGTGACTAGATGGACGCAGCTTCAAGTAGTGATCCCCGGGTCGTTGAGACATCTTCGCAAGTCATGGTAGCATTCTGCGGCTTAGCGTGTCACTGTGTGAGCAACTTCTTTCGAAATTTCTCCCTGCACAATGATGTCTGCAATCTGATTAATCAATTGAAGAGGGCATCGCCGTGAAGAGTATGGCAGGGCTTCGATTCACAAAGTTCTCTCAAGTTAGCAGGAAAGTGATTCATAAGCAGGGAGTCAAGTGTCAAGCAAGTATCAAGGAGACAACACGCGGCGACAGATATGAAAAGCAAGGCCGGTATTCGTGGCTATCTGAATGTCGTCCCTCTTGAAGGACAGATTCCCGTCGTACCATCGGCAGCAGCGCGCACATGTTCGTAAGCTTTTCCATTTCTGACCGAGGTCAGGCCCCCAAAACTACTGGCAGACGGCGTGAGGTAGAGCTTCCCGATGGCGATGTTGGTGACCGGAAAGTTTCCATGGGTCATCCAGAGCCTTAAAGACAAAGCAAGCAGGGTATGCGGTGACAGCAGTAATAGGCAAGCACCAATCGAGTTGGACTCAGAAAGGAATTTTCGTAGCGAATATTGATGCGAGCAGTGCAGCAAAAATTTTCGACTATTACGAGCGCCTGGGACTTTGATAAGTCGAAGGCGTCTTAGAATTTTACGTTAATCGTTCTTTACGTCCCATTGAGCAATAGATGTCCCTACAAGAGCAAAGTTAATACGAGGTCAACATTGTGCGGGGTTGAGGTCTAACAAATCTTACGTGATAGAAATGCTTCGGGAACCTTGGTTATGAGGCGAGAAGCAAAAATTAAGCCTTTGTTTACTTCGTCAGGGTCTATTCCAACGCGATGCATCTGGAGGACATGTGCTGGGGTGAATTCGAATGCGACAAAGCTTGTCCCCACCATCAGGCAGAAGAGCCCTTAGAAACATAAAGACCTGTGTAACTTGTTTGGCTGTGCGGCAGTGTCACTGCAATTTTTCGCCCGCTAGCCAGATAAGGCAGCACGAAAAGGATATTTCTCCCCTCTAAATCCTTGATGATGAACTTGATCCCAAGCACAGTGTTTTGGACGTTTGTCAGATTGCCGAATGAGCCTAAACTGAGCCTCGTAGAAAGCAACACTTTTGCGTGCAGAGATCATAGCTGTTAGACCGATGGTCAAGACTGAGCTAGGAAAGCAGCCAGGCAGAAATGGGCCAATAGTCGTGAAGGCTGGTCAGAAAGACAGTCCCCATTTATCAACCAGGTGAGCTACGTTGACTCATGCAGACACGACGTTGGTGCGAAAGACGGGATGTGTCGCAGTCTCTCGCCATGCCTTCTCCTGCAGATGCTCGGGGTCGATGCATATCACCTGCCACCTGATGCAGTCCTTTCGCCAGTCGTATGCCCGCTTCGGTGAGTATTTGATGACGAAAAGCGGAGGCATTCAATTTCGCCGATTCAATCGTTAGCGGATATAATACCAATTCTCCTCGCTGACCATATATTGTTCTGGTCGTCCTGTTGTATTCCCAGAGCACAAGGGTAGGAATCGAGGACGGTGCCGAATTCTCGTCACCAATATCTGTAAGGCATAAGACATCCTCGGCGCCCAGAACAGCAGAAAGGAATTCCAGTTGAGCTACGTGCAGCCCATGAGTCCACGTCGGTATCAGTTTTTTCACGATAGAATGGATGGCTCAAAGCTGCCAGGGTCTTCCCAGAGGTGTATCGAGGCAATATTCGAGTCATCACAATCAAGCTGTGATAAAAAGGCATAAGATTGCATGCCATGAGGGGTAAGTTGCATAGAGTAACGTGTCAGGAAGGGGGAGAGGACGCACCGACGTCCGGACCGACGTTTCAAACTCAGAAATTCCATACTGTCCTTGCCAGCTTCACTCCCTGGGTACGCGGCAGAGCGCGTCTACGCAAAGCCACAGGTGCGCAAATGTCTTCTTTCTTCTTTCTCTACTCCGTAGTATTGATGCAATCATCTCAGGGTGCCATGGACTCGTCCAACCCGAAATTTTGCGACATCCTACGTGCCTCGATGGCTGGTGGGTCACCTCCGTCTCTCGACGAGCCTTGTCATTGTGGTAGACTCGGTGTGTTTCGGACTTGCCATTGTAACGACTGCGTCGTCTTCCAACCTTGCTGTTCTACTCGGCTTATCGACCAACACCAGCACCCCTCATATCACTCCGCAAAAGTGTGGTTCAACGGCCGTTATTTTGAGCGCAACGACCTTTCGAAGCTCGGTCAGACGCTCGCTTACGGTCATGGCTCTTTTGGGGGCTAATACCCTCGCGCAAAGCCCTTGGTGTTCATAAAACGAAGATCGCGATCTGCTCCTGCGTTGGGAAGTTCGCCATCAGACAAATAACACGTTCGTTGATAAAGTTCCAGTTATGTGTCTAACTTCTGGCATCTGACGCAAGCACTGACAATTCCTCATTCGCAGCTTCTTCGGTTATGGCGATGGCGGGTGCATTCAAAACTGCGGTCAGGCCCACGAAATTGACTGCCTCTTCCCTTTGCGACGTCCTGGCAATGTTATTGTCCCTTGTTTCGCATGCCCAGAGCCCGGGTTCAGTATCTCGGATGATCAAATAGGGTCACTACTCACGGATGAGACAAAGTGGGTTGAATACAATTCCATATAATCTTAGCTGAACCTTCTTTCTAGATTCTTGAGTACCCTCTTTATCATGAAGGTTGGTCACTTCGATTTGCAGAAGACTAGCGTCGAAGTCCCTGGTGATGTCTCGCTGTTAGAAGGAACTGGGCTTTGCCTCGGCATGATGACTACGACCCTTACGTGCTTGATGTCGTCATATACTTAAGTATTATCCATCATTTCGAAATGACGTTTTCTAATGCCGATTTTTCCAGAAGACGGCTTGCTCCAAGTTGAGCGCGGTGGAAGCACCTCGAGGGTTATATATACAGTGTAGTTGCAAGTATCGATTTCCCCTCCACTACTTATACACTGTTGGCCATGGTCATGCCGAGGGGAATTGAGCCGTCGTGGGGTCATGGGCGGAGTCAAAGCATGGTAGGAGCACAAGGCAGATGAGTCATGGCCATCGACACGACGATTTACAATACGTATGTATCCCGCCGTTGAAGACTATGTTCAAGAGTCGCCTGGAGTCCCTGGACTGTCATGGGGCTTGCTGCGAGGCTCTATTTCGATATGCCTTGGGAGTTCGAAGACCCAAAGCTGAGACTTCAAGTCTTCAAGAGGGCGAGCATGTGCATTACCCAAGCATCGTTTAACGTCGTCTTCAAGCCGCCGTTTAAGCTGGGACTTGAACGCTATTAAGCACCTTGGGTGAGTCTGCAACACCTGCTTAAATTCCTTGAACGAGCTCCACCGAGTCTCAGCTATCATCTTCAACAACTTGTAGTAAAGTACTTAATTCTGTATGAGTAGGTTTATGCTCTACTTCCGAATCATGTAATGTCTGGCTGGCGAGGCTAGTAATTTGCGTCATAATAGTCTATATTATTCAACGACGACGGTTCGTGAGCTTTCAATGGCGCCCAGAAAGCATATGCATTCGGCGAGGCCTGGCGAGGCCTATGTAAAATCATTGTGAATCCGATGAGGGCGGAGTGCCACGCGAGGCACGTGCATCAAATTCATGTGCTGTGCACCTGGTTATGACGCGTCGCGTCACGTCGCCCTCTTTTCGCCATCATCCATGCAGCCATGTACCCGCCACTCTCCTTCTCGACTTCCGAGTCAGGCATCGCTATTGCCAATGCCTTGCTGATGGCATACAGGTGTCTATATCACAAGTCCGCTTCCCCGAACGTCAAAGGCGATGCCTTGGGGCAGCCACAAGCCTGATCCAGGGCACCTGTCAGCCTGTTTGTGTCCGCCACGCCCGTGGCAGGCCAACCACTGTCTCTGGCCAGTCCAGCCGCCATTGCTTTTTCGGTCATCCACCTGGCCTTTATAAACCCCCGAATGGGTGCATCTGGGTGCATCTCCTCTTCGCAATCGTCACTCTATCTTCGGTATGACGACTTCTTCAGGACTCCCGGGCCCGCTTGGCCTCACGGTCCGTCATTGGTGGTCGAATGTGGTCCTGTAGATATGGTCGTGAGTTTTTTGTGGTTCTACGCCGAATATCGGCTCAACAACGAGGCCAATCTCCAGACGTATTGCGTGCCAGGCGATCAATTGTGCTCGACATTTTGTCACCATCGTTTGTAAGCCTAATTTTTCCTTTTGAACCTTCCATCTCTGATATTTGATACTGGACAGTTGAGTCCTTTTTGTAATCCAACTTTGGCAACGTCAGTGCTGTTGGAAGCAGAGTTGTGGCGTGGAGGTTGCCCCGAACATTGCGATGGGCTCGAGTGCTTCTCAAGGATGGTATGTATGTTCTTTTCCTCCACGACGCGTTGGGGTATATTTGATACCTACCTCCGTATTTGAGAAAAGCCAGCTGACACTATTGTCAACCTCTCTGTTACCCACCCCTCCCATCATGTCCAGCCTCCATGTCCCTTTCTGTCACCCGCCTTGCTGTATCCCTGTCATCCGCTCCTTGCCGTTATAGAACCACTTTCACCGCCATATCCTCTTTATCCACCGCCCTCAAGCGTCCTCTTAGTTCTTCCGCTTCGTTATGACGTAACCTCTCTAACACTTTCCGGAGTACCTCATCCTTCGTTCGATTTCGCTCATGGTCACCCCATTCCTGCTTCACAGCCTCTCCGTCACTGACAACCGCGATCTGCCTCCTCCGCCCGAACCAGCTATTACTTTGGATCCCAGCAGCGCAGGTCGACTCACCTTCACTTTCTGGGTCCTTTGTGGACATTCACTGCTTCGTAGTAAGTCATTTGAAAACTATTAACCAGAGTCGACTTGATGTTTTTGCCCATGTACTATCTTAAGGCTATTTATAGGTCTCTTCCTCCCTCACCTCTTGTGGTCGATTCATTAGTTTGAAGTTATGCAGTATCATGGTGAGTCATTCTTTCATTCTTCATTGTTTATGCACTTTTCTGAGTTCGTCATACACAACCAGGAACCTCCTTTACAACATGGGGGCTTCGCCCCTTTTCTGATCCCTTCCCTTTCCCTCTGTACCCTTTCCTTTCTTTCTGTCCATCTTTCAACCTTTTCTCTCTTAATTTGTGCTACGACAGCCTCTAGTACTAAGTAAAATTTGTGAATGTCAGATCTACGGTGACAGGTGTATCATCTATTACTAGTATTGCCTGGTCCGTTGCTAGAGATTATGCAAATGGTGTATTTGGGGAGTAACTACATACTAATAGTGATCCTGGACAGTGGCCACAAGCCTACAGAAATGCAGGTCAAAGTACGATTGGTCTTCCTTTGCTGCTACCAAGTCCAAAGCCTGAAAGGAACCTCTCCCCTGCCTGTTGGAAATCGCCACTCCAAGTAATCTTCGAACGTTTGTTGCGCCATTCGGGATATACCCCAGCATTCAAGACGAACTTGGAATCGTCTGGGTGATAAATTTTCTTTGCAGAATTAGTCAAGCTCCAGACCTCTTTGCCGTTGTCTTTGCGCCTCTTCCAAAAGACGTATATGCAGGAGAGATTTTTGATGATGTACAAATCTCCGGCGAAGCCACAATTTGGTTCGGGTAGGTGAGTCGACTCAGAGAACCATATTTTGTAGAACCATGTAGTTCCACTGATTCGCTGCAGCACACTAGGGACCCCGGTTCGGAGGTGGATGATATCTGGTGATGCAACCTTGTGGACCTCGGTTGGGGGGTCAACAATTTCAATTTCTTCCGACATAACAGGGATTGAGTTGCAGTCCTTGGGATATAGCACGCGGTTTTGGGCGATTCGTTACTAATTATTCGCTCTGCAGGACTCCTTCTTGGTGGAGATGGCCGACGCGTTGCCCAGCAAGTAAAGAGTGGCCTTGAAGTGAGGCAGACTATGGTAGACGAGAACCGCAATCTTCAAATTTAGCTGGGCGGCTTGCCACCTGGCCTCGGGCTTATGCCAAACATGCCCAAGCCCCCCTTCACAGCCACTGCGAAATCGACACCGAACTTGTGCCCCAGTAGTCTAATTTGTTGCCCCACAGCGCGTCGAGGGTATACCAGGAGGAAGTCATGCTCAAGGCTCTGGATGGGAAACTCAAGTGAGTCTGTGACGTTTCCTCCCTATCAAGTACTCATCATCCTATAGACTTACTAGCGACGACCTCATATGCATCGAGCCTCCAAGCGACCCTGGGCATCAATGAATGCGCGCTAAGCACAAGAGGGCACCTATAGTCGGCCTACAACTTGCCAAACGCGACGTCAATACACCCAGGTTGCCTTGGGGCAGCAGCAGCGCCTCCCCCAATCCACTCGATGAACTCTCTGTCCAGCAAGGACGGGTTTCAGCTTGCTCAGGAGGAGAGGATGCATACGTGATGTCACGTAAGATTATCTTAGCTTCCATCCGACGATATGCTCGTAACCTACCGCTCGACCCCGATTGTCCTCGTCTCCCGTCGGCTTCAAGCCCCAAACACGGCACCATGAAAACCACGGCGTTCGTACTTCAAGTATCGTGCTGCAGCATGCATAAAAGCCGTATACAAGCCACGATCAGAACAGGCGTTATGGGATATCTATAATTTCGGTGTGCGCAGTCTGTGCATGTAATACTATCGAGTGGCCTCTACAGCTGCTGCCCATCAACATTCACAGCGGCGTTGAACTACACGAACAGCACCTACCCCGATCACCATCAGTCTCCTGACCTTCTCGTAACCGCACAAACGTGAAGCGTCTCTGCAGGGCAACGGATTGCGTGAGCTGCGAGGATTGTGGGGTCGTACCCCCAGAGGTAGAGGCACGACCTCACGTTCATGACTACTGTACTGACTTACACTTTCCTCGTAGCCTTGAACTTCCCGGCAAGGCTCACGACTGCGCTCATCGCCTAGTCGCAATGCTGCAGCACCGCAACTCTACGAAGCTTAGACACCCTCACGGAGGAGCAAGGCAGTAGCAGTGGCCCGAGCGATCTTGGCTGGTATTTTACAGTTTTAGGTAGGCTTTCAGATGCCTCACACTGCCAACGAAGTTTGCAGGTCTTCTGACGCGTGTGGGCCGGTAGTTCCTATATTGGGACCACGCCGGTTATCTCAACCAACCAACCAACCAACCAGCCTTCAGTTCAAGCATAGCAGCGCTTACCTACTTTCTCTGGCCAGTCGCACGATCCAGGAGCTCACATCTGNCGTGTGGGCCGGTAGTTCCTATATTGGGACCACGCCGGTTATCTCAACCAACCAACCAACCAACCAGCCTTCAGTTCAAGCATAGCAGCGCTTACCTACTTTCTCTGGCCAGTCGCACGATCCAGGAGCTCACATCTGCTTCCAACACCATCCCGCCTCTGACCCTGTGCCGCTCCTGCCATCCTCTCGTGTCAGGCTTCGCACACGACGACTTGAACTTCATCTTTTGTTCATTCTTCCATCTTCGCCTCTCTTTCCTCGGTCTTCTTGGTGGCCTCGCCTTCCAGCAAGTGGTGGTGGTTCCTGGGTCTCGGTATAGGGAGCGCTCACGAGAACGGGCCTTGCGTAGACCGATTTTACGTGGTCTTGATCAAGTAAAGGTCAATAAGCTCCAGTTCAAGTCGAGAACCCTGCTTTCCTTGTCTCATTCACCTCTACGGCTCAAACAGCACGGCAAACGCTCGTCAGCCAAGTCGGAGACCAAGATCGGCCCCTCTTCCAGTGTTTTAGGGATCGCGGGCGACCTTGCGGTGTACCCGCTCGATTATCCCTCCGCAATCTCTGTTCCGAAATTGAACATCATTTCAAGACTTGAGAGCGGGTTCAGAACAAAGGATTCCTTAGGGTCAGTTCTACGAGCTCCCGTCCAAGCCTAATCTAACCAAAACCTTATAAGCGATTAGCGTCGCCTATCTTAACTTTAAGGCCCCAGGCAGCAAGGCCAGCACCCGCAGCAAAGCCTTAGACCATAAATCCACCTTTTGTCACGTTCTATGGAGTTTGCTCGCAACCTGAGAACTCAGCACCTTGACTACCGCTCTGCGATCTTCGACTATGAAATTATCCTCCAATCTCTGATCGCCAAATGAATGGTTGCCAGCCTTGGTGTGATCTGTAACGTCAGTTTTCGCGGGCACCAGTCGAAGTCAAAGAAAGGTTGACCATATCTCTCTCAAGGTGTTTCAAAGGGCTCGCAGGCAACCAGACTGCTCACTAGCTCACTTCATACCGCGATCTCCGAAATATGAACGTCTCATCGTTGGGGGTCAAGTGAGAGGATTTAATAAGGAAGAGACAAGGGTAATGTGTGACGATTGAATGACGAGGTCGGTTTCGTAAGCTTCAATCCGGTAGCCTTCTGGCAAGCTCATGAGCCCGAGGCGTTGCTGTTAAATACCCGGCGGTGTCTGCTCTGGGGATCCGGGGCGTCCTGAGGGAACCTTGCGATCTCTCGGTCACGGCTACTTTACTGCCTGCCATCTTATTGGAAGCCTTGGACAGTTCAAGGTCACACACACCGCAGCTGACAGCTGAAAAGACACCCACTCATATTCTGCTGCCCGCCACGCCGCGTATCACGACCTCATGAAGCATCGATGCCCGGAAAGCAGAGCAAAGCGGCAGCAGTAACACAGCCGCCGTTAGCTGGTACCTTGCGACTCGAGGTAAGTCGACCACCTCACATTCAGCCGATCCTTACTTACCATGTCTTGGCAGCACCGCCTTCTGAGACATGCAGCCGCTTTCAACATCTCGAGTTCCCGCCTCGCCTCCTGGGTGTCGCTACATCTATTATGCCGCGTCAAGCTTTGACTCTGCTCTCCCCTTATGTTCGTTCTGCCAGCTTCCGTTTTCTTCTCTCGTGGCTCGATTTACATTGCAACAGCGCGGCCGTGGACGTACCTCTCAATGAAGTCCTCGGCCTCAAGATCCACGGCTTCCTTTCAGCCTCCGAAGAATTACTAGAACAAACAAGGGACTCTCATTCGGTAAGGTCATTTCTATGAGCTCCAGTCCGAAGTGAAAAGTAGCTTACTTCGGCTCTCCAAACTCCAGGGCTCTAGCAATGAAGATGATCAGGCCAATCGTCCACTTCTATAGAGTGCGTTGGCAATCTTGCAATGCACCAGTACGATTTCCGCTCCGACAGGAAGGAGGATGGAGGCTTGTGGAGTTTCAATAAATGTGTGAGACGTACGGTTTTGAAGGATATTACGCCGGCTCAAAAGGAAGGAAGCAGTCGTGTCTCATGACTTGCGAAGCAGAAGGAGAGGCTAGCGGAACAAGTACTGAAACAGGAAGGGGTCGAGAAGGCGAAGTGTAGGGAGTAGGAAGGCGGCAAGAGTCTTCTCGAGATGGAGGTCGCTCGTGTCGAAATCGGCTATCCCTCTTTCTAAATCAGAAGGATGGGACGGTGTCTTGTCAAATGATACTGCACCTCGGCAGTAAACCCGAAGTAAATTTTGGACTCCCTACGTATGCGCCGTCCTGATGAAATAGACCGATGAACGGGTGAACGACTCGGAACACTGCTGTCGAAGGAGGGCTTGAAGCTTGAGCAGATGCCGCAATGAGACAGACAGAGGCACTATCACCCTTGTTCTTGAGCACTTCTCGGTGTCTTTTCTTCTTGATGACGCCAAATCAGCCACGCTGCAACCCTATCAAGTGTTGAAGTCCTTGGCTAGCCATCCACCGGGTGCAACCGAGGGACATAAGAAGCAGGATGGAGTAAGGTCTGTTTCTATTGAATGTATGTATGTTGCTAATTCTCAGATAATCACAATCGTCATGTGTATTCTTCCTCAGACAAGGAATGAATACGCAAGCGAAGTCCAACTTGTCGTTGCCATCTGCCTCCTCTTCAGTAAAATATGGGGAATCCGATAAGGCCCTATGAACATGTGTAATGTGCCATGAGAGGCCACGCAAGCAGGACTTCGCATTCACTAGCCAATGTTCTGAACCATACCGGGCCTGTGCCCCTCCGCCATAGACAGAATTTGTGCCATGGGGAAGGAAAGGCAGGCCAAAATGTGTTGAAATATCACTTCGAAATATTTCGGCAATGACACCACTGCTACACTCGCCACTGCTACACTCTTCCCGCCAGTCAGCAAGTCACGGAAATACAGGAAGTTGTCCTGGGGCAATATTCGTGCCGTCTTCTTCTCGGCATTTTCTTCGCATTATCTCATTGACTTGGTCCTTATGCTCTCACAGGATTCAGCCCCACGGCGAGATGACGAGGCAGTGTTCGACAGCCCCAGATAATGATATTTAGGACACGAGACCGACTTATTCCACACGAAGATTGCCGATGTCCTGTGCAGGACATACAGCAAATCACATTTGTCCTATTGGTTTTAGCACAAGTGAATGAGCGAACGAAAAGGTGAGAGACTCCCACCTCTCGTTAGAGCCCAGTTGTAATTAATTATCCACAACAAGGCTAGAAAGATTCTAGAATGGAAGGGAGTGACAGAATGGCGTTCAAACGACCGAATGAAAGGCGAAACAGATATTTAGAGAATTGACTACACATGGGAGATGTCGCCATCAATAGCGTTGGATTGACTCCCCAACTGCCTCGGTTGGGCGCAATACTTCGGGTTTAGCACCAGTATTTTGTGCTTGGATCCAAGCTTTTTCAACATGTTCTCCATCTGTGAATGTTGCGTCATAGCGTTGGTGATAGATGTTCCAGTTCATTCTGCAGTTTGCATGCAGATTACGAAGGGAAATGAGAGAGCCCAGATTTCGTCGAGCTTTGTGTAGGCTGGTTGAGCAATATTTTGATCTTTAGATTGCATGATGGCTTCTTGAGATTGAGGATTACAATACCTTTTTCCTTCCATAACCTTGTCTCTTTGAACAAGAGCACTTTCCGTCACTACCAAGGGGTGTCTAGACGAGTGACTCATCGACGGCAGTGGCCTTTGCTGCGAAGCACGTCTGTCATAATTACCTAATAATGTTCTGTCCACGTGCTTTAGCAAAGAAGACCAAACAAGATCTTTGGCCTGAAGATAAGTAGACTCGCATTCTGTGGGCGCGCCAGATATTAAGTGGATTAAATCGAAGGGGAGAGGAAAGAGCAAGGAATCCCGGTCTTTCTCGGTGTTCACCATATGATCTCAAACGATCCGTCCTTAGGTCCAGTGGCGCCCATTGCAACAGAATGGGATGTACCAGCAGAAAAAGCAATAATATATGTACCTGTGTCGTGCATAATGCCACACAAGTTATTGGGACTTGATTCAAGCCTTATGAGCCTCTCAATCACACTTTGCGCAGTGGGAATGCTCATCAAAGCTTTCATGTATCAGTAAATCATCTTTCTTGCATGAGTTCTGGGGAATCAAGGCCCTATAATTAGCAAGCATGGTTTAATTCATAGAATTCAACATTACAAGACCTTGAGTGAGGAGAATTAGCGCGGGACAAGTGTTGTGGAAGGTGGAAGCAGTGTGAGGAAGGCCGGAAACACGAAATTTCACCAAGTCCCGCATCAGTGACCTAGTGATTGGCAAGGGTCACCCGGGGGTCATCCAGAGGGAACCGTATCCCACACACATAGGTCGGGTCAGTTGAGGGTACGGATAAAGGGTCGAGGACTTCCCGCGGGTAGAGGAACCTCAGGAGGGTAGGGACAGGTAACAGCATATATACAGAGCGACGATAGGAATAAGCAGAGTGATAACTATTTACAAGCCACGAATGGCACCCCAGCTGACAGGAAGCTCACCCTCCTGTCCAGCAACCTCCTCACCAAGGACAGCCAAGATGTCCTGATCCTTTTACCAACCCGAGCACACTCCAACATCCGACACACATTGAGGCACGAGTAGATTGATATGAGAGGCAATTACGAATATGAGGAAGGACGAGGCGACCTTGACTGAAGGTACACGCTCGACGTCGAGGGTAGTTGCTAGACTAATAGATCAATGAGGATACATTATATGAGAAATAAATATCTTACCTGGGATAGCTAAGTAGTTGCGAGCCATACGCGAAAGCTGAGGGAAGCTGGTGCGCTTTTCGTACCACCACTTGAGTGCATCCTTGACGTCTTCGATACCAGCTGCAAGATAGTGGTCAAGCTTGTCGCTGGTGTCGGCAGAAGTAGGTGCAAGGTCGGCTAAGCTGTCGAAGATATTCATCGTGTTGGAGGAAGCCTATTGAAGAGGAAGGGAATAGTTCCAAGGATGTACGAAGAGACTGACGCTGTTGTTATTATCCGTTTCCGTTGCACTGGCATCCGCCTCAACCACTGAATAGGAACGATCGAATTCGTCGCGAACGATTTGCCGTGCAGTGTCGATCCACGATGCCTCTCAACCATGCTTCTTGAAATATTCGAGCTTGCGGCGAGGTGGGAGGACTGCAGAACCATGGTTAGTCAATATGACAATGCAAAGGCATGAACATACCCATCGCGATACGATAAACCTCTGAGTGGTCCGTCTTATTGTAGTACTTGTTCGAGGCTTTCTTCCTGATGGCCAAGGCAGCACGAATAGCAGGCCAAAATTGGTCGGGTGAGTCGGAGCAGGTTGCAAGAACCTTATCAATGTGATCCATTGCTGGAATCACAGTGGCAAGGTTTGGTGTTGCACGAGAAAAGAACAGTGTTGCATCCTTGAAAATCTGAAAGAGAGTTAGCATGAAGACAATGCAAGGTATCTGTAGTGCACATTTAGTACATCTCGTGACTCCCCTGCAATCCTCCACTCAGTGGAGACCAACTCTTACTTCTGAAGGTGAAGGTCACGCGTTGCAGTCATGGTGTGTACGGCAGGACGAAAGTTGAGAGCGAAGTTGAGCATATCATAGCTTGAGTTTCAACGTGTTGACACATCGCATGGCATCATGCGCTCAGCGGGCTGATGAGCCTTGAGAATGCGGAACCATGCAGGGAGGAGGATAGTTGTAGAGATCTTGACTGCAAATGAGTACTTGCGCAAGCCATCGTCGTCGGTGCCAGAGCGCATATCCCTCTTGGCATAGTCTTCTAAATCAAGCTCCCTCGCCAAGTCAGCTAGGGTCTGGGCCGCCTCGTCAAGCACCTCGCCGGCTTTCGTCTTCGGAACGTCAAAATTGCCTTTGCTGAGATGCTGAGTGTGTGCGCGAAGCGTCGTGTCTAATTCGCGGCGCCGGGGAACTCGTCAAGCATCTCGGCAAGATTATCCACCATTCTATCATTGTTGGACGCGTTGTCTGCAGTGACACTCAGAATCTATGACCCAGAGGTAAGTATCAATCAAGGTTTCACATGCAAAAAATTACTTACCTTTTCGTCAATTTGAAAGCTTTTGGGGACTTCTGCAGATTCTCGCCAGTATGGGACTTGGCGACCGCAAGCAACATGGTCAATGGCTTCCCTTCGTGCTCGAGGTGGACGGTGATGGCGACATAGGCTATATGGTTTGGGAGGTCCAGGCATCGGTCGCGAAACTGAGCTTCCCATCCCATCATACTCCTTGAAGAACAAGCGTAAGCACCTAAATTATATCAAGTATTTGCAATATTCATACCTGTAGCATCTTAGCTATGCGCTCTCGAACACGAACAAAGACCTTCTTCACGTCATCACAAGAGACGGTCTGAGCTGAAGGCATGTAAAGCTTCTGGCCTTCCTGTCTTCATAAGGTTATGGAACGAGCGGTGACCTGTCGGACTCGGCCCTTGCCTTTTGTGTCTCCCGCGTCACCGGGAATGATGATGTAATTATCTATCTTTGTATTATGTAATTATTGTCATTGTTGGCCGGGCCTGCTCCTTCAAGTTACCCGCCTCTCTCTTTCCATTACATACAATTCCTACACACCTTGCTCCCTCGTCGTCTCCTCTCCGCCCTTAGCTAAGGGTCCCGCCTCCCGATCGCGGCGGCGGTGTCACGCCCAGGTCACCAGCGTCTCGCTGGTCGTCCGCCGCCGCGGTCACAACAATTTCAAGCTCCTCGCAGGCAAACCGGACCCTCCCGCCGCTCCCGCCCTTCTATCCCTCCGTCCTCCTTCGATCGATCAGATCCAATACCAAGTAATGAATAAATGAATATTCTTGGACGCCAACTGCCCCCTCACGCCGCCTAGAGCCACATTCTGGCTCTTTACTTAAGGTAAGTAATGTCATGGTTCAACAACCTCAATGATGCTGAATCTTCAAACGTTTTCTCGACAGTTTCCTTTCAATTGATCCTCCTGGCCGCTAGTGTCGCTAGCTAGTCTGGACAACGCCGGGCAGCACTCCTATCAACCTCGTCATCAACTCAGGTGAAATCGCACTCCTGCCTTTCTTCAACCTTTCCGAAAGCAATCGATCACGGCCTCCCGCCTTTATTCCATCTCTCGCCTTTCAATCAATCACGACGCCTGCGTGGCTCTGCAAGCAATACCTGCGCACTGCGCAACCTCTAACGTATGCATGGGAGGATGAGCTGGGATTAGACGGCCTCAAGTGACGGCTTCAAGTGGTATACAAGTTAAATTTTTAGCACCTTCAATTAACACTGAATCTCTGTAAATTTATATCTAGCATTTTTTGTCTAGGGTGTCGTGCTACTCTCTCTATGCGTATTGCGCGCTTCTACTGCCCCTCCTTTGTCGCCTCTCACGCAATGACCAATCGTTTACGGACACGCCTTCGTACTTGCTCTCTCACACCCGGGGCGGAGCAGCAGGACCCAAGTAAGTTTCCCCTTCTTCGTCAGACATACCAGAATTAATTTTCTCGTACCCTGCACATTAGATTTCAGAGCCACCCGCGGAGCCAGACTTTCACGCCAGCCCTGCACACCACCTGACTTTACAG
>NHYE01001372.1:7669-20106 GCA_002938385.1 Gymnopilus dilepis | reverse complement strand
TCGGTTTCTCGGATGTCGCTTTGGATGGGCAGACTGTATGCACTTTTGCGATGATCGTCTGCTCCCCGGTATAGTTCATGGCGATCTCGTGGTCGGCTGGCATCATGCTCTCTCCGTCGTCCCGCCCGCCCGATCGCCCCGCGCGCCGTCGGGTTCGATTGATTGTGCTTTGGTTTTCCTGCGCTTCGGCGAATCGCGGAGAACGCACAACTCGTGCACGCGTGCGCTCTCATACTCATACTCATACTCATACTCATACTCGTACTCATACTCATGTCCGAGCGCTGCCCGCTCTTCGCCTCTGGCTGAGCGCAAACGCGATTGTGACGTTGATTGTGCGCTCCCTCCGCTTGGGCTGTCGTCGTCATCTTGCGCCTGTCCTTTTCTTTGCTTTTTTCCAAGATTCCTTGATTCAACTTTTCTTTCTGTTGGGCCGTTGGGCCGTTGCGCTGGGTAGCGGTCCTGCTTCCCGTCCTGACAGGCGTGTCTTCTTACCTCTTTGGACTCTTCTTGGCTGGTCCTGCATGTCATGGTGGACGCCGGGCTCTTTGTGGACCTTTGATTGATCAAATTTCTCTTGGGTTTGGTTCGGTTTTGGTTTTTGGTTTTGCAATTTCATTTTTTTTTCTTTAATTTCTTCTATGCTCCTTTGGTTTGGTTTCACTTGCGCGTCGCCCTCGCCTTTGTCCAAGCACGATTCCTGCACTCCACGTTCAATTTCCTTGACCAACGATGTGCCAGCCCGGCGAAGGCGCAAGACACACGCTCTCTGCGACGTCTCCCTTTCCTCTTCTCTCTCTTCTCTCTCTTCTCTCTCCTTCATTTTCCTCCTCCTTGACTTGCGTATTGCCAACATCATCACTGACCTTGTCGCTCCCCCACAGAGCTCTCCTCCGACCCGACGATCCGGTCGCACCTCGCCGCGCTGTACGACACCCTCCTGGAACAGAACCTCCTGCGGATCGTCGAGCCGTACTCGGTCGTCGAGATCGAGTATGTCGCTGAGACGGTTGGCCAGGAACGGCAGGCTGTTGAGATCAAGTGAGTAATTGTTGGTTTTTTTGGTCCTATTGGGGGTTTTGGGCCGCTTGTTCTTTCGTTTGCTTTTCTTGTTCGGCCTTGTGTTTGAATGATCTGGATAACTTGCCAGGGGCGCTGGTGCGCGCTGCATTTGGCGTAGTACCACTGGTTGTGGGTGCTCTTTTTTCTGCGTGGAAAGCCTTGTGATTTTGACCGTTGCCGACTTGTTTCTCTGCGCCCGGTCTCCGGTCCGGCGGTCGCATCTATCTATTCCAATTTCTTTCCGATTTTGTTGGGCCATTTTGCCTTGCTGGTGGATGCTTGCTGGACGTCGTGATGCAGCGCAAGTGTTGAGCGCTGTTCGCTCCATTTTCTCGTTGAACATTCATGCCTGTATGTCATCGAACCTCTGCCCTGGATTTCGATTATCCTAAATCCTCTCTTTCTTTGCTTGCATTCGGCTTCCTATAAGAAGAGTCGATCACTGACCAACATCCTCCCTTCTTTTCGTACAGGCTATCGCAGATGATCCTGGACAAAGTGCTCTATGGCGTCCTTGATCAAGGTCGTGGTTGTCTGATCGTGTATGACAAGCCTGAAGTTGACGTGAGTATTTCCTTTCCTTCCTTCCCTTTGTCTTTCCTCTTTTCCCGTTCTACCTTCCCGATCATCACGGACTTGATGGCCTTTCCTGGCTCTTGATTAGCTGTGCTTCCGACTCACAGCCTAGTCGCACAATCCCTCTGGCCTCATCTCGAAGTTTGCGTTCAGTGAGGCGAACTCGACTCACAGGCGCTAGCATGTGCTTGAGCGTCGGCGCTGTTTGGTGTCTGGTGGATGCTGAGCAAGAGGGACCGGGATTTGGCTGGAAGCTGGAGCTGGGATTTTTTGTGTCCGTCGTCTTTCCGAGAACCCACTCGGTGGGGTCTTGTGTGGCGAATGAAATGAGGCAAGCCATGGGTCCGCGAGACGCCGAAAGGATGGGTTTGGTCGACTTGGGAAATCACTGGTTTTGGTCCTTCGTGGTCTTCCTCGCACTTTCTTTCCGCCTTGGCGCTGCATAAATTTTCTTGTCGATCGTTCTAACCATTTTCCTTTTCATAGAACACTTATGGCGCCGCGATTGAAACACTGGAACAGGTCGGCAAGGTCGTGCAGTCGTTATACGCAAAGGTACGTCCCACTAGACAGCGATCTGTTGAGACGCTGGATGCTGACCACGTCGACTTTCAGACCGTCAAAATCGCATAGAATTTCTTCTCTTTTTGTACTTCGTGTAATCAGCGCAATTCATACATTCGAATTTCTCTGGCGTGATGTCCCATAATTTGAAAATGCGCACAGGTCATCATAGGTGTACAGACCATTAGTCTTTACCGAGTATCATTGGTTCTTAGCAACGGAGTACTTTCGTCTGTTTGACATCGTTGACACTGGTCACTTACTGCCAGAGATGGTTGAGTCTATAAATCTAGGCTTGGGTCCACGCGTTCTTTTCAATTCAGATTCTTCCGTAGACGCACCGAACCAGGAACAAAATCTTCTTCCGTCGAAGTCCGACCTTCACATTCTACACTGTCATTCCTCCGATAGTCTCCTTCCTCAGGCGCACTTTCGTTCACCACCGATTCTCTCCTCGCCCTTATTCGTCGACATGCAGCTATCAAGGCAAGTACCGTGATGCGAAGAATCCACCCAACAAACGGGGCGAAGAAGATCACCTCGTCGAGGAAGTTGGCGAGTCTTGCTCGTTCTGGAGGTAGTTGTGGTACGGGGCTGTAAATGATGTCGTACCCGCTGGCCAGTGAGAGTCTTGGGGGGCTGCTCGTTGTGGGGATGAACATTCCAGAGGCTTTGATACGCAGATCCTGGCGGTGATAGATCTAGAGGTTGTGATAAGCGTGTCTGAGACTCTGACAAGGTTTGCTTGACACCGACTCCGTTGCATATTACAATAGGTTTCTGATCATGGATGACGCTTGTCAACTGCTTCAGAGTACTATTACTCGTCGCTCAATGCCTTAGTAGACGTCCGACATAAGTAACCCTGATACTTATTCGTGAGTTGCTCGGCATCGATTATGGACATCGTGACCCCCAAATGTTCTTTCTAACCAAAAATTGGCTTCTAATCTTATTTCCCATGCTAATTTTACCTTTGCCTCGCTTCTAGCAGCCCTCGGACGAAGGTACCTCTTTCCCTCGCGCATCCTCGCCCCGCACACGCGGTACTACATCCGCGAGATGCACATCCTCACATACACCCAGCTGCTCGAGTCCTACCGCAGCTTGACCCTCGAAAGCCTGAGTGCAGCATTCGGCGTCTCGCAGGCCTTCGTGGACACGTACGTTTCGTCCCTTATACCTCCCCTCCTGATTCTCTCCCCCCCTTACACCCTCTCTCCTATTTACTCTCTCTTTTCCTCCCAAACTCGATTTCTGACTCATCCCCAACGACAGTGAACTCTCAAAGCCCATCGCTCAAGCCCGCGCAGTACGAGACGGTGATCCAGCAGGGAGATGTGTGGTTGAAGGAGGTGCTGAGGCTGAACAAGGTGCTGTATTAGATCGAAATGTCTATGCCCGGGTTGGGGCAACAGTGACACGCCCATTTGCAACTCTCTACTCCCATTCATAACCACAATCCAACAATGTAGTTTCTCAAACTAAAATACCCGCAGACGCACTCTCAAAGCGCATTTAACGTACTTTCGCTTTCCTTCCAACATACTGGCATCCTTCGGAACCGTGGGGTAATTAGCACATACTGTATGTATCGTGCAAGACGTGGTGCTTTTCCCTGACATGGGTTGAGACAGGTCAGCCCTGGAAGGGAACATTCAACATGAAATTTTATATCGAGGTGACTGAACGAACCATAAGATTGGGAGTTATATGGTGGCGCGGAAGTGTCGACATGTCAATGTAGTACAAATTTGTAACCGTCTCGCTCTTCTTCGGCCGGTCCTCGAAGGCTTTACAATTTCTTTTTCACCTCATCTTCACGGCATTCGCTCTTCCGTCTCCTTCAGCACCTCATGGTTTCCTTCTACCTCATGATTTTCAGTTATTCCATGCTCTTCCGACCCCTTCTTGTTTCATCTTTCGGACTCATTCTCCAGTACATAACTATTCTAGCGACAGGGTATATATACGAGGCCGTCGTAGAGTAGTTCCCCAGCGAATTTCATTGGGTTTACAACAGTCTATCCCCATGTGAATTCCTCTCTCCTCGTGTGCCGGAACTCCCCCGTAGTCGCTCGTCGCCACTAAGGTCCCTTCCGTCACAAAACTCATGCATATGTTGGGTTGGCGGATCTGCTTCTCTCTCTGACTCTGAGTAATCCCTCGTATTGTCTGGTTCGAGACTAATATATGTATGACCATCGTGAGAAATTAATCATGTAATCGATGGCCTTATATCAACTCGTCAGGTAGATCAAACATTTGCTCTAGATCTCCTCCCTAGTGCTCAACTTTCAACTTATACTGGTTCAATGTGATGCGTCTTCTCCAAGTCGACACGCTCAGCTTCAAAGAGATCCCTAAACCAGACGATGAACACTGCTATGCCATCCTTTCACACACATGGGGCGATCAAGAAGTGTCCTTCCAGGAGTTCTCCGTCGGGAACTGCGCGGATAAAGCAGGTTATATGAAGATCAAACAATGCTGCGAACAGGCCAAGCTCGACGGATTGGAATACGTTTGGGTCGATACCTGCTGCATCGACAAGACGAGCAGCAGCGAGCTCTCAGAGGCAATCAATTCCATGTACCAGTGGTATAAGCAGGCCACCGTCTGCCATATCTATCTAGCAGACATTCAATGGCAGGATCAAGCAGCCCTGAGGGAATGGAAAGTAAGCCATTCTTTACACACGCCAGATAAAGATTTGTCAGGAATTGTTTTATCTACACGTTAGAGCGACGAGCGGGCCTTCCGGAAGGAGAAACCTGATGGAATGTACTTGGGCGAAAGCCGTTGGTTCACGCGGGGCTGGACGCTACAAGAGCTCATTGCTCCCCGCTATGCTATACTCTATGACCGCGACTGGGTTGAGGTAGGAACCAAGGATTCGATGCGTGACGAACTTTCAGCTATCACCGGTATTCCTCGGGAGGTGCTAGCCGATGTCGATCGAGACTCGTTGGGGTCTTTCTGCATCGCACAGCGGATGTCTTGGGCGTCCACCAGGCTTACCACCCGAGACGAAGACGTGGCGTACTGCCTGATGGGCATCTTCGACGTGAATATGCCTATTCTATACGGCGAGGGTGGCAGGAAAGCGTTTAATCGTCTGCAGCACGAGATCATGAAGTCATCCGACGATCACTCTCTCTTTGCTTGGGTCTCTAACCCGGAAGCGTTTGCCTCAGTCGATACCTTCAGTGTGTACCCCATTCTTGCACGACACCCGGACAATTTTACCATTTATCGCAAGACCAAGCGCCGGCTCGTCCATGTCAAGTCGGGCGGAGGCGACGAATTGTTATCGCCTTATTCATTCACCAACAAGGGGCTGCATATATCCCTCCCGCTCATTCGAATCAAACCAGCGCACAATGAGCCTAGGTGTTTGAAAGATTATGACCTGGAGGACGCCGTGTTTGTTGCTCTTCTCAACTGCGAGTATTTAGGGTCACCAGGTTTTGTGGGCATCTGTTTGGGGCGACATTCCTCTGGAAAGTACGTCCGCATCCATCACTCTCCCATCCATGAATCGTGGGAAGAGTTTGGATGGGTGCCTTTGCAAAGTCATGGTGTCCGTGAACTATACATCGATGATTCAACGCAAATCAGAAAAGCATATGGAGGCTACGACTCAAAGCCACCATTCTGGATGCAGGTAACTCTATTGCAGGAGAATTGCCGCATCCTAGAATTTGCCAACAACAGCTACAAAGCGCCCATTGGGACTGGAGAACTCTCATATAGCGCCTTTGCCGTTCTGGTCACCATTGACGGCATTGACAGTATAGACACGAAAGCTGTTGTAGTCGTGTTTGGCCAATATCTCGGTATTTCTTGTGCGATATATCCGGCCTCGACCTCTCGTTGTCCGAGAACCCTTGAGCACTTTATAGCTCGCTATATGGACGAGTTCAACGTCACTAGCCCTGACTTCCTCAGCACAGACAGAGCAACAGCAACTTGCTCAGGTGTGGCTAGAATTGCCGTCGCTGTCAGACCGAGGAAGAATATTGGCAAAGGCAAGATCTGTTGTGTCATCATCAAATGTACGGTACCGACACCATTATCGATATATCCACCAAAACGTCTTCGACGAACACCGTCGGATACCAAACAGCAGCGACTCAATAACTACGGGCTTGAGGAGCAGCAGCACTCGCCTCCTGGTTATTCCTGGGGTGACGGTTACATCTATAATCACGATATCGCGGCGATCGCAAGCGACGGAAAGCTGATTTTGGGCTCTGGGTCAAAGAAAGACAAGGCAACGAAATGCATATGTGGTAATAATGAAAAGCCAATTGCGATCCTGGAAGACGACGCGAATGACGGCACAGGCGGAGGTAATGATGATCTAATTTCGGGCTCTGAGCCACTGGAAGACAGTGTGAGTGACTGTGCACACAGCGCAGTATAGTGGAGGGGATGGAGGAACATGATATATAACCAGATATATTTCTCCGTTGCATGGGTCTACGGGGAACATAACTTTTAAATAGTTCAATTTTTATGGACGAATTGTCACGTATTGATTGAATTAAATTGTGGGACAGAAGTCATACCCTTACCAAGGGTCACACCATTTCTTTCGCGTGGTGAGAAACATGGTTTGAGATAAGTACTCGAGTGCGGAAACATTGTTGAAATGCCTGATCATGACAACTCGAGACTGGGCCACACAAGGGCTAAGCGAGCGGATCGGACGCGAGTCTTTCCCACAACCACGACGTGTCGTGGTCACGAGACGATACCATCAATGACAATGATCATTGTAATCATAATGACAACTCCGAACTCGGCGTTCATCGTGACGCAAGCTCACTCTCGTCTTTACTCTGACTGCGAACGCTTCCTCTCTGTATTACAAGTTTACTACAGTCATGCATTCCACGCATAATACCGGGCTTTCCAACTCATAGTCTGTCTTTGTTCTTCAACAAACGTTCTCAGCTCCCAAACTTAGGTTGCCTCGTCACCGCATCACCATCGCCGAACACAAAGAGGCGCTCAGAAGGGGAACTGGCGATTCTGGGACTCAGGAGTGAACTGGCGAGTGGACCAAGGTCTGTAACTCGACTCCTCATAGTGCCGAAGTCTCAGACTGATGCTTGTCCATATAGATGTCAAAAGCCGGTGCTTTGGCCTCCCAAATGCTAGCGCAACACGACTCCAAATCAATACCTCACGACACTTCACCCAGTGTGATTTGGGCTGAAGAGCCTCTTACTATCTCACCTTGTACCTGGCTTTGCTCACCGCATCTACTAAAGCCAATCGCAGCCCATCGGCCGACAAACTCGTCCTCCGCATCTCTCTCGAATCCTCCTCGGATATATCTGCGTGGGGACGCAAGGAAGGAGCGTTGAGCTCGAGAGGGCATCAAAACTGACTGTACGCCTTCCTTCTGGTCTTCTCTACTCTTTACCATCCAATCTTATTCATCCCACCGTCCGCTTCCTCCCTCTTACATCAAATCAGGCAAATCCACTGACTAAAAATCCACACAGAAATCGTCCTGTGTCCGCCCCATTTTGAACCTCACTATCCCGCAAAACCTCTTCATCTCCAATCCAGCTCTGACACATCCGCAAGAGAAAGCAAGGAAAGAACTGTGAGACGGGATTAAACTGATCGTATGTCAAACTACTACCACTACAACATGTTCTTCGTCGCACTCGGTACGTCCCACGTCCCATGATTCTATTGAATTCCCATTCCAAATTCATCCTAACCACAGCCCACTTCTCTAGCAACCCTCGAACAAACACAGCTCATCCCCTTGCGCATCCTCGCCCCGCACACGCGGTACTACATCTGCGAGATGCGCATCCTTGCATACACCCAGCTCTTGGAATGCCACCGGAGCCTCGCGCTGGAAATCCTCAACGCCGCGTTTGGGGTGAGCCAGACGTTCGTCGACACGTGAGTCATATTCCTTTCTCTTTCTCCCTTTCCCTCCGTTCTTCACCACATTTGAATGACCAACGCTAACATGCCCATAGGGCATTGTCCCGGTTTATGGGCCTCCGACCGCCCACACGCCCGCATCGACAAACTCTACGGCATTGTTGAGAGCACCCGCCTGTCCCTGAACACCGCGTGATACGGGACTGTGATCAAGCAGGGCGATATGCTGTTGAACGAGGTGCAAAGGCTGAGTAAGGGTTTATATTAACAGATTAGCTTCCGCTGCATGGTCGATGTAGGAATACATGACATTATTGTCATCATCGCTTTACGTTTGTATTTCATTCATGTGAGACCTGCCTTGGGCACATTTGGTGACGGTCGGAATACGGTTTGTATGTGTCAGTATCATTGTACAAGTTCTAATACAACATCCAGTTAGACACCATGGTAAGTAGTCATGTACGAAGTTACGCCTTCTTCGAAAAACAAATACGTTGCCTGCAGCCTCGTGGAACATCTCATGGCATAGAACAAGCCTGTAGGAATCATTCGAGTCGGATGTCGTGATGTTTTTTGTCTTGTGGGAGGCGGGATACTTCCTTACTGAAAATGATCCAACCCACACCCGAGCTCGTTTCACCCCAGTCCTCCTTATACCTCTTCTGCTTCTCCCTATACGCTCGTAGATCCTGCTTCTGTTGCTCCGAGGAAACCAGATGTCGCGGCTGCTTCCGTGAATGGGTTGGTAGCCGATCCGTCAATTGTATGACAACGGAGTACTGCGAGTCCACGCCAATGTCGACAGAGACCGTGATTTTGTCACCACTTGGGAGCTGAAGCGATGTTCTATCGGTCCCGATGGATTCTAGAGTGCTTTGCTGGAGACGATCTTCGTGATTTGTCCACCACTCCCAAAGGGCCTGAGGAAAAGGCGCAGAGCTTCTGGGCTGGTATGCCCAGCAGCAAATCCAATCGTCGTCGCACCCTCGGGACAGTACCACCATCGCATTTCCTAGGCCGGTTCTCCTACTCCTTATCGTCAAAGCAAAAATGGCAGTGACATTGTACCACGCATCACCGCATTCCACCACGTCACAGTTGACCGTCATTAGCTCTACGGAAGAGAGACTGGTCATGCTGGATTCCAGACGGTTTCCAGAGGAGTACGAAATTGGAGTGTCGATGTACAGCTCGGTTCTTTTAGGCTTGCTGAGCAGCTTCCTGCCATTCTGCTCACGTCCAAGAGAAGCTCGGCAAAGATATTCAGCGGCAACGCGGAAGTATCTGTCGGAGGACTGTTTGACCAAAATGATGGCCAAAGGATTTTCTTCGCCGATAATCTGGCAGCCAAGAACAGCAAGTAAGACCGTCGACTCCTCCAATGCTTTTTTGTACTTCGATAACCGCATCCGCACCGTCAGAGTTTCTTCGGTTGTTATCAGGGGTAGCGATATATGCAGACCGTTGTTAGTGACTGAAAATGGCGATGCTTGACTTCCGGCAGCGTCGGTGCGTCGTACGAATTTGCCATATTTGAAGCAGTCAGGAGATGGTGCGAGTACAGATGATCGAGACGTCTGTGCGGGGAAATTCTGGGGAGGGAGGAGGTGGCCTTCGAACGATCCGCCGTGCCGGAATGGCGCAACCCAGGCGAATAGTGATTCGTCATCAGATCGCTTCAAAATCTCCTCCTGCAGACGAATAAACGCCTTTTGACCCTCGCCGTACAAGATAGGCATGTTGACGTCAAAAATCCCCATCAAGCAGTAGGCAATGTCCTCGACCCTGGTAGTCTCACGATTCGCCGCCCAGGACATGCGTTGCGCGATGCAGAAGCTATCCAGCGGTGCGTCATGAAACCCAGTTAGTAGCGTGACTGGAACTCCCGTTATTTTCGAAATTTCCTCCCGCAACGAAAGCTTGGTGCCTATGTCGTTCCAGTCACAATCAAAGAATATAACACGAAGTGGCGCAATTAACTCCTGTAAGGTCCATCCTCGCGTGAACCAGCGACAATTTTTGAACGACTCCATGTCAGGTACCTAGGTGATTTGGGTTGCTGTATTAGGCACGGAAGCTTCATTCGACTTGGATGGAAGACGTACCCCTCTGTCAGAATCCACATCTGACAGATATGCATAACAAACGCTGGCTCCTTTATACCACTGGTACATGGAGTTGATAGCCTCAGAGAGCTCACTACTGCTCGTCTTGTCGATACAGCAGGTATCGATCCAAGCATATTTGAATCCTCTAAGTTCCGCTTCGGCGCAGCATCGAACAATCTTGGAATAACGTGGGTTCTCGTTCAAGGACTCTTTGGAAAAACTCTTTTTGCCGGTCTCTTTGGTGAACTCCTGGAAGGTGACTTCGTCATCGGCCCAAGTGTGAGAGAGTATAGCGTAGGAATAATTGTTGTCTAGCCTTTGGATTTTACAAAGCTGAAGGGTATTGACGTTGATGAGGTACATGGTAACGATTGCAGCAGATACGAGTCGTACGAATGTCAGGAATTCAGATGCGAAGGAGGCTGGGTGTTATGTCTTGCTGCAGGGTTAATGAAGCCATCGATAACGTCAAAGCAAGGTATACATGCGGCGGCCTAGAACGATCGTGATAAATCGAGGCTGTCATACCGCCTGCCAATCACTAGCAGCACTGCATTGACAAAAGGTCACTGCTGCTGCAGTGCTGCTGCACCCATGTTTACAAGCTTCCCTAAACGCGATACTTGCCTGGCAAATTTTGAGAAAAGGTCGAAATCGTTGCCTTATGAGGTGAACACGTAATATTAAACCCCATTTCTTAGATTCTATTGGCCAAGAAAAGAATCTGTGACGGCTCGTAAAAACGCCTGCCGCAGGAGTGAGGTGGTGTTCCGATAAAATTAAGAATGTCTGAGAATTGATTCCCTGGGAGCGCACCCTCTGTAATTGGCTTATCGATGAGCTTCCAAATAATCACACAATAGGGAGTCGAAGCTGTACGTACGAAGTCCGAAGGTCGGCTTTGAATATCTATAGTGACCGTCCTGACGCGTGTGTGTCAGTCAAGCAGGAGCAGATGTAAACGCAGAGTACACGAGAGATTGCAACAAAGTTGAGCAGACTGGGATGTCGCCTCGTTCTTGTGAACGTGACGTGACGTAACGCGACATTTCGCAAAATCGGATGCGAACGAAGCCTTGCGCAGAATCACCAGCACCTCAGTCGTCTCTCTCCTGGCTGCCAGGTGGATATCCTGTTCGTGGCTGACGATTGGACGTAGCTTGCACGATGCCACGTAGTCGATGACGAACCGAACCCGTAGAAGAGCACTATCAAGAGCGTGGCTGCCGTGATCTTCAGCGACGGTCCAGGGAAGGAGTTGAAGTCTTCGGCCGTACTCGAGTATTGATGGCAACATGGGTCACGGCGCCGAGAACCGAGTGAGGGTTGGGGAATATCTGAAAGTCTGGTGTACGAGATTGGCGTGTGCGGGAACCCACAGCTGATCACGACTCGGCGATCCACAAGAGACTCCGCTGGGGTGGTAGGCTGAGCGTCGCCCAGCGAGCACAATATTGGGTCACAGGGATACTAGAGAAGTACGAAAAAAGTATGTCAGCTGCAATGCATGCCATATTTCGTTAGAGAAAGAAAGAAGAGGGAAAGTTGGGTATATGCGCGAGTGGAAAGTAGTGCAAGGGAGAAAAGGAGGAGAAGAGAAGGGATAAAAGACATACCTTTGTCTAGTCAGGTTTCCGATCCACCCGTTTCTGCAATGCCCAAAAACTGCTCCTGCGGTCCAATTCCATGAGGAGCGCATCGTGTCTTCATCGCCGAGCCTCCGGAGCTCTGTAAGCTGCTTGTCGACTAGAACAACTCCCGACCTGCACTGCAATGATCGTCTAGATGCTATATATCTCTATGAGCATACTTATATGACGAGATGGGAAGAAGGCGCGAGGTAGGATTCTGAGAAGCGGAACTCGAGTACTCACATACATAGCCTGTTTGTGCCCAGGTCGGGCGATATGCTGTTATTGATGTGCGCCTTCAAATCCTCCGTTGGCTCCTGAAATGGTATTGAATGAGACAGGGGAGTGCGTGCTGTTCCAACGGATCATCAGCAAGGCATAGTGTAGTGGGGGGAAGAGAGGCAAATGGAAAGACGGAGTAGAAGGTGGACGAACTGTTCCAGAGCAAGCTGGTCTTCGATCGGCTAGGGTAGTCTCGGCAACCCAGCCTCTCACAGCCACTCGATCCAAATTAGGATGAGCTCTCACGCTGGCTCATCCTAATTTGGATCGAGTGGCTGTGAGAGGCTGGGTT
>NHYE01001371.1:0-32363 GCA_002938385.1 Gymnopilus dilepis | reverse complement strand
GCGACTTGCAAAAAGAAACAGAAAGAAAGTGTAAAAGAATATAGGAAGAAATGAAGCGATCCCTATCGTTACGTGAGATGTTTCGTAAGTTCAGGGTGGGATGAATGGGTATTAAAATTGAATGACGCACCTATTGCTAGATCAAAGGCCCGGAACACTATAAGATTCATTTGAATGGCGGGAATAATTTCCGAAAACATTTCCACAACAACAAGGGCAAGATACACCCATGCTTCAGCTACGAGGAGCAAGTGCCTCCTACGACAAGTCGTGTGTCAACAATCTCCACAAGATGAACGAGACATAAGATCATTCAGAGCACTCACCTTCCTTGCCCCCAGTTCAGATAAATCAAAGACGTTGTAAAAATGACTTCCACTGCCGTAGGAATGACCAAGAGAATGTTTTCTAACCGAGTTAACGAGGCGCAGCGTAGGATTGAGGCCGATGAGAGGCAAATAGATCCCATTTACTGCGCCCAATGTGATGGATATGATTGGCGGAGTCGACGGAATGAGTTAGTGTATTCCGAGCCAAGAGGGCATCCTCAGGTTTGGCTGTTTAGAGTCGACGGAAAGACCTTGCCCTACGAATATGAGAAAACTTGATCCCGAGTCCGAATTCAGGAGTCTCAACGAATAAAAAGGCCAGTGAGCGAAAGATAAAAGAATGGAACGCAGACTTGCTGCTAGCAGGCGATATGACCTGCGCCTGAAATGAAGAAAAACAAAAGGAAAAGGAGGAAGAAATGGGAAGAAGACAAGGGATTTGCAGGCAAGTCAGCGCTCGGCTTGACCGTTGTCAGACAGGGCGTCGGTTTAACCACGGTCCCTTGATCACGATCCTGAATGTAATCATCTCTTCCGAGCCGTTGCTATAGGAAAGTCAAGAAAACTGTCGCGGTATCCATATGTCCTTCCGCCTTTCTACAAACGTCAGCACGCGTTCAATCAGCCTTCTGTCATCATCCCGAGGAGCACTAGACGGAAATTTGACCTCCGTAGGCGTTAAATGGGTGCTCACCAGCGTGTACACTGTTCCCGGTAGGTGTATTCCTCAGGAAGCCACTGAGTTGGCATCTCAAGAATCAACTCCTCCGATGAGAAAACTGATGTAGGGGTAGAGGCATCATCTGATTCGTTTTCTTCTGAAGTTGGGAGACATCGTGGGCGTTGTGGACGACAGTGACCGAGGCACAGATACCGAAAGTAGATTACGTAACGCGTCGTTTTGCTTGGCGGTTGTGCCAAATTTATTTTCTTGCCTACTCGATCTACAACGGCGACGGCGAACAGGATTGTCCCGTCAGAACTGCTAATCAGATTCCTGTTCGTAATCTACGGCGACGTCGATGGTGGTAGGTCATCAAAGAGATGGCTGGCAGAGTTAAGCAGCTAACAAGAAGGGTTTCGACAGAAAATCTCAGTTCTACAACATGATCCCGCTGCACATCTGCCAATGCGGCATGGAGACCCAACACCGGTATCACGGAATTTGAACCCTCTTATGCACCCTTTTGCTCGTGCTCGAGAACGGACGAGAGCGCTTAATGCTGCCAAAATGGACAGAATGTTTGCGAAGCCTTTCGTAGCGGCTTTAGAAGGTCATATTGACGCTGTGGAAGTGTTATGTCGGCAGCCTGGATCACTAACAGGTCTGGCTAGTGGGAGCTGGGATGGAGGTATGTGCGTGACTTCCTTGGTTATCCGGGAATTGATTGCTAAATGACACCCTTCATACGACTAGGAATAATCGTTCACAATCTATCTACGCGGAAGCAGACTATGAGCATCCCGCAGGCGCATAAGGGCAAAGTGTCCGGCCTTTGTTTCTCTCCAGACGGGGGGAAGAGGCTACTTAGTTGCGGTGTAGACCGGAATATCAAACTATGGGCTGTGAACGAGGATAACTCTACACCGGAGGCGGTGAGTAATTCAGTTAACTCTGACGACCATCATCACTCTATCAGCACGGTCCAATGTGCTCATTTTACAACATTACATATCTTCTGTCCTTATACTGCAGTTGTCTGATATGTTTTGTCTCAGCCTTTGAACGTCTTCCCTGGCAAAGCTGCATTCAAGTGAGCCGATCCTCTGTTTCCCAGAAACGACCTAATGACCGACCGTGCTTCCTCCCTTTAGCTCTATAGATCATCATAGAACAGAATCTCTCTTCGCGACGGCGTCTAATACTGTGCAAGTATGGGACGAAACAAAGTACGCCTCCCACTCTCTCTTTCATCTTAACACCGATCACGGCTCTGACTCTCGGCACAGGAGCGCACCCATCTCCAACCTGACATTCCCCACATCAACAGAGACTGTTACATCAGTCCGGTTTAACATGAGCGAATCCTCAGTTCTTGCCAGTATCGGGACAGACAGGACATTCACGCTTTATGACATCCGAACAGGGAAAGCTGAACGCAGAGTAGTTATGCAGGTCGGTCAAATCCTCGTACCTTCTACCCCGCACTTTTTCTCACCGGGTCATTGCGTGGATTCACAGATGCAAAGTAATGCTTTGTCATGGTCTCCTACCTTCCCGACAACAATCCTCCTCGCCTCCGAAGATCATAATCTATATACATTCGATATCCGACATCTTGATAGCCCGACACAAATATACAAAGCTCACGTCGCAGCCGTTATGTCCTGCGATTGGAGTCCGACAGGGTTAGAATTTGTCAGTGGCGGGTGGGACAGAACAGTGCGGATATGGCAAGAAGGCAAGGGACGACAGCCTGAAGTATACCATACCAAGAGAATGCAGCGGTAAGACTTTGCTCAATGCTCCCTGCTAAGATCAGATTTCTGATGTAGACCTCGATTCTCTTATCAGAGTAACCTCTTCCGTATTCTCGGCAGATGCTCGTTTCGTGATATCGGGCTCTGACGATGGCAACGTGCGGATATGGAAAGCCAAAGCATCAGACAAACTCGGTGTGGTCACGGCTCGCGAACGAGCAGCCATGGAGTATAGGGACAAGCTCAAGGACAGGTGGAGAATCGACAGCGAGGTCGACAGGATTGCCAGGTTTGTTACTGTCTTTTGGGCTGATTGGGACATGGTATTGACCTTTGGTTTCTACTTTCTTTCATAGGACACGGCATCTGCCAAAAGCGGTCAAACAGACTGCAAAACTCAAAACCACGATGTTGGAGGCAAGAAGGGTCAAGGAGGAGAGGAGAAGGAAACACACCCGAGCTGGCGAGAGCAAACCAAAACCGGAGAAGAAAAAGCTGGTCCTGGCGGAGCAGTCATGATCTCACTTTGTATCATCACCTACATTATCATACCTACGCTCGTCATGGTTTTGCGTTCCGAATTTGCTACCTCGACGTCTCATTGAGGAGCTCACACCATATTTGTGACGACAAACGTCTTGAAAGGACCGATGCAAACCAAGCTAATATACACAGTTGGACAAATACCAGGTAGCGCTATAGATGGATAGAAAGCATGGAAGTGGGCAAATGGTGGTTGGGTAGGAATGAGGAGCAACACTTTGAATGAATGTGGTGTTATCCATGAGCCGAAGCTGCACAAGGAATTGAAGTAGTTGGTCAAGAATGGCAAGACTTCAAGAGATCCAGAAAGGGGTATCTGGTGGGTGGTAGGGGGCGCAGAAGGTAGGGGTCTTGGAACAAGGAAAGGATAGTGAGAGCGATAACATGGTGTCGCTTTTGGTTTGGCAGAAACAATTACGGCTAGCTGGTAATAATGATAGAGCAATAAGATAATCGGCAATAGGTGGTCGTGAAAGAAACGTAAAGCAATGTGCAAAGTTCAAGAAAGCAAGATTGTGAAGATGAAGGGCCCATTTAGAGATGCAATTAATGGTGATGAGCAAAAGAGAAGAGTAGTGGCTACAATGCATGAATGAGTGATTAAATGTCAGTTGGTTGGTTGAAAACAATGGATGATTAAATAGCTCGTTAAACGAAATGAAGCATTAAGAGTTCATGAACAAGTGATATGAAAGAGAGTTCCAGGTTTGATTGCAATAGTTGAAGCAGGTTGTGGATAGATGTCGAAGATAGTAGGCTGAAGATGCGAGAAAAGATTCAGGAAGCGAAAACCAGACTGGGTATTTTCAAGGACGAGGCACTAAGGAGCAACGTCAGACAATTTGGGCGCAAAAGTGGGTTGAGGTTCCTGGAAAATCGAACCTAACTTCGGTCTCCGACTGCCCTCAAATTCGTGTCTAGATAGAGGCCGGGTCGGATAAGTGTGGCGTCCAGTGCTGTGACTCCGCCTTTTTTCTCCCAGGACGTCCATGGCAAGGGTGAACTCCTCTCCCTCGGGTACAGCAACAGCTCCAGGGCGGACGATTTGTTGCTTCGGTATCACAATCGATAGTGGAGGTACACCATCTTGACTATGCGGCTGCTCGTATCCCACATTATCAGATGTGAGATCGCCGACGCGAACCCTGAGGTCGAGTTCCAAATCCACCTCGGCACCGTCGTAGATCGCAGGAGCTGACACCTGAATGGGCTTTCCAATATCTTTCGGAGGAGATCCTACCTTAATCCTTACGGAAGACTGGATCTGAAGCTTGGGCGGGGACACTCTGCGTACCGAAGGGTTTGATACCGAAATGGCAACAGGTTGGCACAATAGGCTGTCCTTCGTCAGCTCAGGGCCACTTTGGTGACTAGCAGCATGAAAAGCATCGCTCTGTGCTTGCTTTGTGCGTTGTACGAATGTACCCATCATGCTCGTTGTCCTAACCCGTGGTGATATCGACGGACGACTCATTTTGTTGGAAATCCGCTCCCCATTGGTACCAACATTCTGTGGCACTTCAGGGCTCCCGAACTCGCCAAATCCCAACTCGACGTCCAGTTCGTGGGGATCCTCAAGACAATCTTCGTCGTCTTCTTCCTGGTCCTCCAAGGTCACCTCTTCGCAAGCCATGAATGTGCGTTTCTCGGCCCTGTGATGCCTGCCATGCACCGCAAATTCGAATGCCTGGTCTTCGTCCGGAAAATGATCCTGCACCTCGCCATCCATCTCCTCGCTAACAGGGAACAACCGACCGATCCCAGACCGCCCCGGAGCTGGGCGCGCAGATGTGAACTTCCTATTCCCTCCCCTAACGTGTTGCCTTGTACGGCCGGCTATGGAAGAGGGGTCAGATGGACAGCCCATATCACCATAGATCTCGCAGTCAAGTTCGGCGGCTTGCAGGTGATCCTCTGGAGCGAAAGCAAGGTCTTCATCGTCACCGAAAGGGATCTCGTCCACCTCAACAGCCAGAGTTTCGATGTCGTACTGGATCTTTGGCCTCAGTCGGGGTCGATAGGAAGGAAATCCACGGGATGAACATCGCGTCAGGCTGTTTGATAGAAAGGGCGTTGTCGACGACGAGGGCTCCTGAAAAAAATCCTCTGCCTTCCACATGTGTCTTGCCAAAGAAGAACTGCGGAAAGGCGTGACCAGACCATAGATGGCTGAGCCCCCGAGACCAGCTCGGGAGCGCGCCGTTAATGAGAGGGCTTTATTCGACCAAGCACGCCTCCGACTTCGGACAGCCAATATCTCGAGACGACTCTGCGCCTCATCTGCGGCCACGCGAGCTTGACTTGCGGCGAACAGAAGAAGATGGCCAAGACGAGACCGGAGCTCGACTAGCCGATTGTACTCGTGAAGAGAAGCCGAGGAAAGATGGTGCATGACGCGTGGAGTTGCCGACAGGACGGAGGTTGTAGGTTGGAATTGAGGGATTTCTGGAAGACTCTTTTGTGCTTGTGCAGCGACTAGCTTGTCCTCCTTGGTGTCTGCATCCCGGGTAGCCTTACCATTATCATCCGACGATGTTGAGGAAGAATCGTCGATTGAGTGCGAGGACGTCGAGGATGTTCTCGAGAAGGGAGGCCTTCCAGGGTAGCACTGGAAATGCGAGGTAGTCGAGGGCGTGTGAAGAGAACTTCCGTCCGTCTCATCCGAATCCGAGTCCTCATCTTTCTCCGTGGAGGATAATCCAGGTGGAGGTGGCTCCATCTCATCTTCGTCGTCAGAGAACGACAACGGGACGGCAGTAGTCGCTGGCTCCATGCCAAAATACCCCACATCCAACTCCTGGTTTACGTTCGCGATATAACCTCTTGCCTTCGCCTCTACCTCCGCTTCTTCAAGCAATTGTTCCATCCTTTCCATGGCGCGTCTGCGCATGCTGTGCAATATCCAAACGCCGAACGAGATCTTTTCTTTACGTTGGTACTCCTGGCTACGGACTAGCTGTTGATCTGGGGATTCAGTGTACCCCTGGAGTCGCGTGAGGAGCTCGGATAAGACGAAGAGGCGATAAGTGTCGACCAAAGCAGAGCGAGCAGCACGCCTAAGTGCGCGAGCTCGAGCAGAAGTCCCAGGAGAAGCGGAAGTGTTGCTACTCGATGTCGGTGGCGGTGAAGGAGGGAAAACACTTGGAGCGGTTGAGACGCTGGACCGCGAAAACGGTATAGCAGGGTGGTTGGCTGCAGAAGGAGAGGTCAAGTTGATGATCGACCTATGGGCGAAGCATATATCAAGGTTTGTTCTGATAAAGTGGTATACTCATTGAACGTACCCAATTGAAGAGACGATTTGCATGAAAAAGGAACGCTGCTTCTTATGCTTTGAGACTTTACCCAAGATGCCTTTGGGAGCTGTAGCAGTCGAGAGCGAGCGAGACCTTTCCAACTTCTGTTTCTCCCATTCCTTTTCTCGAGCCAGTCGCTCATCTTCCAGTGTGCTTTCCTTTACGTCCCTCATGATGCCCTCCAGGGCTTCAAGCAGTCGTTGGCCATAAAGACTCCCAGCCATAGCCTTCCAAGGACCAATGCCTACAATGCCGTCCCAAAAACCCCATTTCTCTACTTTGCCATCAACGAATCGGCACCGTACTTCGTTGGCTCCAACGTCGAGTGCCACCTCTTCAAGCAAGCTGGCAAGACCAGCAGCCTTGTCGAGAGAATGGATTGTCACTGGCACTTCTAGGTCTTCCAGCATCAGCTGCGTCAGTTGAGCACTCCATGCTGCTGGCATCGGTAGTTGTGGAGGAAGGTCGGAGAAAGAGAGAGAAAAGTGAATGGTTGGTTCAGAATTACCGGGGATGAGTTTGAGGAGCATTGTGGCGGTCAATGTGCTAGGTAGTACGAAGGTGTAGGTAGCATGCAAGTTCAGCGGTTTCCTTGGGACGGAGGTAGAGTTGGTTCGACGGGGATTTAGAGCTTTATGAACAATCTCGTCAACGTCTTTGTCACTCTGTCATAGCATAGGCAACCTACCAACTTAATGGACTAAGACGACCGAGGAGGGTCAGAGATGGGCAGAGGCGTGCAAAGCACAACACGCTTGCTATTAGATACGATATTGGTCTTTGGGCTCCAGCGTAGTATGTATTGACGAGTGGCCACAACGACGGGGAGAGTCGGCAAAAGAGAGGAAATTGGTTGTGTGAGGGGTGAAATCAGTGGCTGACGGTCCCTGCAAACCGTACTGATAGTCCAGTCCAGGGGTGCGAGACCAAAGCTCAGCGATAACGGACACCAGAGAACACGATGCAAGTCCGCCAGCCAAAACCAGGGAAGAGAACGCAAGAGAAGGTCTAAAATTGCCCCCAAATCCCAAGCGATATGACAGAACTCAACTTACAAGCAACCGGCCACCGCCATAAGCGTGATGGCGCCACGACTAAAAATATGTTTTCGGCATCACTTTCTGATGAGACGTTCTAGCTTTCCAGATTCCCTCTTTCCCTGCGAGAATGGCCCTTTCGAATTTCGAAGGCATTCATATAACGGCCATCACGATACACACAAAGCTTTGCCCTGGAGCCAGGAGAGGCCAATGCACTGAGCTACAGACAGAAGTCTGCAACCCTCCAGGCCCGGTTTCTTGAAAGAAGCGTCATCGACAAATTACGGCAGTTACGATAGTCCATGCGGCACGAGGAGGGACGAGTGGAAGAAGACGGAAAAGGCGCCGATCTTCAAATTGAGGGTGCCTTTTTTGGCGATTTTCCTCACGTGCGGCGGACCCTGAATGAGCCCCTCGTCCGGTGACCGGCATAGGCCGTCTTGGCTATCGCGTAGCGTTTTGATCTTATTTCTCTCCTCGAACCATCTCTTTGCGACCAACTCCACCAGTCCTTCAAACGGCGTCAACGAGCGCGTCTTTTTTTCTCTGAAAATCCCTTATCTTCTCTCTCTAGGTCCTGGGTCTCTCACCGTCGTTTACCTTCTCCCGAACCTCGGAACAGGGTATCTCTTGCCCTCTGATGGATGACGCAGACCTTCAATGAATGACGACAATTCCGACTTGGGGGTTCTAAAATAAGGCTGGGCGCAGATTCTGCAGTTAAACTCGTCTTTCAGCGCTGTTGTCTACCTTTGGGAAACCTGTAATTACTCTCTGTCAGTCGGACTGAGGCCCGACCGCAGACGTAGCCATGAGAGCCTTATATTTGCTTCATCGGTTTTGTGAGGATTCTTGGTTATCGCTATCAAGCACTCGACTTCAAGGCGTATGTACTGCAAGTAAAGAACCGTCAACAGCATCCTGTCAAGTAAAGGTGGAGTCCACCCAATATAATAAAACCAGAAAGGGATCCATCTGACAGAGCCATATCGCGAGTGAGCACCTTGTATCTACTCAGGATTTGAAAGGCGTACCAACTGACCCAAACATGAGGCATTGGCCACCACCCGCACATGGATCTTTGTAAAGCCATTTCGACGTAGTTGAACATCGCGCCCATCAGAGACACATACGAAATCTGACGGTGGCTAGACTACATCTCGATTGCATAAGAGATGACATCTTATTACCACTACTGCGCAACAAGTCCTTAAGTCATTTTGCGCCCTTAAGCTCGAACTCAACGTTGCAATCAGAAAGAGCAGCATAATATTCGCATAAAAGCAGAACTTTGCACAATGCGCATCATAATCGGTTCATAAGAGCATAACAAACATAGAGCTTTCTCCACGATAGATATCAAGAATTCAAGAAGAAAGAAAAGCAAATTGCAAATGTTTAGAAGAAGAAAAAAAAACAGCAGAAAGAAAAGAAAGAAAGAAAGACAGCGACCACACCTAGCCCATGCCAACCTTGGCCTTTCCTCGAGTTACCCGTGATTCTGCTAAATTTTTAACAGGTGTGCGCAAACACGTATCCGGAGTGGATCCCCTCTTAACAAAGCCCGTCGATTCCAGAGATGCCAGCTCCGGTATCGAACACGACGTAGTGGGCTAACGTGGACGGAGCATTTGGCGCAGCTCAACGTCGGCACAATTTCAAAAACGACTGGCAGATAGGGTAGTAGCTTTGAATCACGGATAACCTTCGGTTGGGCGGTCGGAAGACAAAGGTGTCGATGCAGAGGCCATCCTGGTACATATGTCGTAAGATTGTATCGTTTCGGTGTTTCGAATATTCTGAAATAAAAGCAAAGAGACCAAAAGGGAAAAAGAATGGTGTCTGGGAATAGAAATGAGAAGGAGCTTTTTCAGAAGGAAAAGGGCATACCTGATACATATGTAGCTAATAGGGACGGCTCGACGAAATCTTTCCGATAGAGAGATCCAACACCCATCAGAACCTGGGTGGATAAGTTAGCAACAACGCTTGTCAGAGCTTAATACATACGGTATGGCCTTTGGTAAAGGCTTAGAGCCGCGGATACTATGGGTACGAAGGTGCGTCGTCTTCCCTTCAAGGCATTGCTGAGGAGCAGGTGGTCCGTTGTGGCAAAAGTATTGGCATAAGACTGGGGCTCCGCAAAGATGAAATCGCAGCAAAGGAACTCGGCCTCGGACGAAAGAGCTTGATAGATATTGAAGCACCGAGCTAAATACGCCTCTGGTGCCTTGTGCAATGAAGCGATGCAAATGACCGATCAGACTACAGACGATTGTCAGTATAGGCAACGACAGCATAGGCAAAGGAGGCACACACTTGGGCAAGAGGCTTCGAGTCGCGTTGGAAAGACGACGAAGTGTGAAAGTATCCTTGACGCCAGGCAGGCGCGCGGCAATATGGTGGCTTCAACGAAAGATATGACGCTACCGAACAGCGTTTGATGAAATCTGGCCAGCACTAGGGGCAGGTGGCATTAGTTATCACCTCATAGTCAAAGTTGGGCACGCGTACCTTAGAGTGTGTGCAGCCTAGCGGCGCATACCACGACCCTCGAAGAAGATCATGATGATTGAAGGTGTAGGGTGTGATAGGCGAACATAGATCGGAACTTGCGTCCTAGACTTCAGTGAGCACAGTGGGCGCTAAACATGGACGAGGTGGATGACCAGGCAGATAGGCGGCCAGGTGATCGAATCTACGAAAGAAATGATGCTCCCGCAAGGTCTGAACCATAAAAGGCCTTCTGTCTGGTCGAGAGAGTTCTGGCGAGCACTACATAACGAGGTCATTAGTCCTTGCCTCGTAGTTAAAGTAGAGTGAGCATGCCTTAGAGTTCTTGTCGCCTAGCGATGCTATCCCATCTTGCAATGAAGAACGTGATGGTTAGATGAAGGGTGGTATCTGATAGTCGAATATAGATCAGAAAATTGGTCAAGAGGTGAAGAAGGTGAAGACACACCATAAAATCGGCTAGAGACGGTAAGCCATCAGCCAGGCTTCAACGAGCCCAGAGGGCACCGTCGATGGACAAGGTGGAGGACGAGGCTGACTGGTGACGACGGGCATAGCAAGACAATATAGAAGAGGATGCCAGCAAGAGGTAGCCCTGATAGCCCTCGCATAAGAGGATGAGGGGAGGAGAGGATGGTGATAATTCGAGAACAAAGGGCGTTGAAGGAAAGAAAGAATGCTGGGCGGGTTTATATGCACGCCTCAAGTTGGTCTTGTTTGTCTCCGCTTCGATCACGACCATCAGGAAGAACCGCCCAAAGAGGTGAACGATTTACCCAATATGGGACGAATACACACACTGTGGGAATGCACAACCCAGAATTTCGGTCAGGCGGTGGCTAGCCGACGGGCATTGTGCCCAAAATGTCGAACCCCATGGTGAAAATTTTTCGCTTGGATACGAAAGGGGGCTTGTGTGCTCGTTATCAGCTTCTAATCGACGCCGGATGATGAGAAGACTGCCCACAAAGGACCTGCGGACTCTGAAATCTGATCGATAAGAGAGTGGATGGAGTTGAACTTCACACACCTCCCGAAAACAAGGCATTCAGGACGACGTTGTCTGGCGAGTGCAGAGGCCCTTAACTAGAGGCGTCGCTACTGGCATTGGTTTAATAGGTGGCACTCTGTGGCAGGACGTATAGGACACGTTACCAAAGTGCACAGCAGTGTGGGCGCTTAATGTGTGTAACCTGCGTTCCCAAAGTTTGCCTGTGAGAACATACTCCACAACTCGGGGTCAAGAAACCATGCGGGCGTGTGCGCGTGCCAGACTCGTGCCTTCCCATGTGCTGCCGAGATTTTCCCAACAAACGGGACACCGTTTTCTGGCTAACAAAGCTCCCTTTGAGACGTCCGACTGAGAGGATCCTGGTTTAGAAAAGAGATTTATTATTTTGATGATAGCCTCTCCATACACAGTTTCCTTTAGTCTTTAGATTAGTGGCTGGTATTTGATGCTGCCGAGAATGGCGTCTCGATTGAGAAGAGCAAGTAAAGGTGGATTGAGACTCGGAGGATGGGCTTGGCCATTCGGAAGAGGTAAGCACTGATTGTGGGCGGGGAGAACGAGAAAGAGCTGGCAATGTTCTAATTCTAAATGCCATCTGGCAGGGAAGTTAACGATATATATGCTCACGAGTGCTTAGCCCTTAATGACAGAGCCCAGGTCCTCCAATAGAGATGTGCAGAGAGCTAGAGGCTGAGCCGATCTGCAGCGGTTCCGATTCGAAAAACGAGATGCTCGTCGTTCCTTATAGTTCGACCATTGAAATGGCGTCTGAGACAGTCAATAATATAGATCGCGCGATTTGCAGTGCCTGAGAGAGCAAGTAATTCGACTTAGTTGGCTGAGAGCACATACCGTCTTTCTTTCTCACAACGAAACGGGAAGGCTCCAGCTACGAGGTCCGGGGAGAAGAGACGAAATTCCACTGGCGAAAGAGCACTTGAATGTTCAAAAAAGTCGCTGTAAGAAGAGTAAGCAGCTCGCATACCGCCCTACTGTGGTGTAGTTGATTTGCCAGGGTACTGGAGGCGAGCGACGAATGAACGACTTGAGCAATTGCTAGTAGAATGAAAGCGAGAGACTTACGGGGAATAGTGAACCTTACTCACGCCGTCCGAGATAGACGACACTAGTAAAAGAGGAGATCGCAGCAAGTGGATTGGGAGTCGGACGAGCTGTTCGCGTCGTTGACAATGGCCGACGCGATCAATTGATCTTTCCCACATCCAACGGATCAATTCATTCTCGGAGGTTCCCTCACCTTCCCGACTCCTCCACAATGACACAGGTTGCTCTATCCCACTGCACAGACGATAACTGGCGCCGCCCAGGCCCAGAGGACTTCAAATAAACGAAGACCGACTATCTGGACGTATATCACCACTTCCAGAGATAGAATCGTAGATTCCCATCAGCAGATTGCTCCCCTGCACCTGCACCTGCACGCACAAAAACTTCCGTCGAAAAGCACAACCTCCGACGCAACACGATAATGTTTGGCTGTCTAGTCGCTGGTCGTCTTCTACAGACCAACCTAATCCAAGTCGACGACACGCACGCGTACTTCGAGTTACCCAATGCGAGTACTATAAACCATGTGTGCGTTTTTATGCTGGGAACCGGTTCGTCCTATGCATTCTGAACATCCGTCACTGAGTGCGATGATATACGCAGTACCCTTTCCTGATGGATACGCCGCAGCGGTGCATTTCTTTTGGCCAGGGAAGGGCTTTCAGTTATTAGGAATGTACGTCTTATATTTTTTCTTTTTTCATCCTATCTCTGAGCGCTTTCGACGACACAGGCTCTCTAACGAAAAACCATCAGCGATCTTCCGACTGAGAGGCACCTATTCTGATGAATCATCGTCAGCAGCCCAAGACAGATTCTCGACATTCTCCACCGTCGGCCCTGCCGAACAGCAAGATGTAACTGCAATCCTCGGCCTCTCAATCGAGCCTCTTGCCCAGATTCAATCGCAGTTACAATCGCTGCCTCCTGCCGTTGCAACGGGTTCCGATCTCACAAGAGATCCTACGAAGCTCGCCGAAAGGATCGTAAAACACTTGTTTAATTATATCTCTGGTTTCACCAGTGGAGGGCCTCTGAGCCCAGAAGTCGCGATCCCTATGAGCGTTATCGCGAGGTGGTACGAGTCTTTTCTCGGTAAGGTGCGCGCTGGTGGGTTAGGCTTCTTAGAAAGAGGGGACTGAACGGAGTAACCGCCATATTTTAACCTTTCTGTTCTTCATTGCATTGGATCTCATGGTGATTGTAATTATTAGTATAGTACCAATTCCATGATTCTTTCTGCTGAAAGACTGGCTCAAGCCTCAACAGCTTGCAATGACGTCAAATGTAGTCGGTCCGCTCAATCCGACCGCCGATCGCTGGAGAGCCTCGTCGGCTGTCACAGCGATTCTTGAACTTCATCTCCCTCCCTCGTCTTGCTTCGCGAGCTCAGCGTCTGCCATACAGCCTGTAATTTGGAAGGCAGACAAGATTCATTGGCTGCGCTGATCCTCATACCCTTGTTCGATGTCTGGACCTGTCAAAGACGTGCTTCTCGTAGGGTTCGGGGCTGTGGGTGCCATATGTAAGTCTGCTTGAAGTACGCGTGTTCTGTTACTCTATTCATACCATGTCAATCTTCAGATTCTCTTATACTGAAGAGGAGTGGTCTGGCTCGTGTCACCGCAGTGGCTCGCAGCAATTATGAAATCGTCAAAAGTAGGCATTGAGCTCGCCGACCTGGAATACTCGTGTCATGCTTCGCATCCAATCTAGATGAAGGCATGCACTTCCGTAGTCAGAAATACGGAAACATTGACGGATGGAGACCCGATCGCCGTGAGTCTTGTTACGTTCTCTTGCAGCAATACTGAGCTCAAACACGTCATTTCTGCCGTACTTAGTCTGCAGCAGCGTCTCGGATGCCGCAGACAGGTCTTACGACTATGTTGTGGTCACCACAAAGGCAATTCCAGAGGTCGTCAAGACATCACAGATCCTCGCACCCCTGCTTTCTGCAGATTACAATGCGAAGTTCCCGCCGTCAACCTATGTTCTACTGCAAAACGGCCTGAACGTCGAAGTTGACCTCTACCAAGCCTTGAAGGTGCTGGACAAATGCCAGCCACGAATCATCAGCACTGCTCTCTGGATCGGAACAAATTTACACACTCCCAATGTCGTGGAGCATAATGATTTTGTGAGTCCTATCAAACTTATTCGCGTTGTAACATTGAACGCGTTGCTGAAATTGGACAGGACCGGGTTATCCTTGGTATCTACCGGCAAGGCGATCGTACTACAACTGTCAACTCCCAAGAGGAAAGTTCCTTATTACAGGACTTCGGAGATGTTCTCCAGGCAGGTGGAAGTACTATCATAATATCGCCGGAAATCCAGAGAGTGAAATTTAGCAAGAACTTCTGGAATGTGGCATTTTCTGCCTCTGCCACCTTGACTGGGTAAGCCTCTCTGCCTTGAAGAATACGTGCTCGCAGGATAACCAAGTCCCATAGTTATACCCTTCCTGCAATCTTCCGCGCGCCGCCCAACGACTCCTCTATCACTTACGAGCCTTTTGTATATCCCGGCACAGCGGAACTTATATCATCGTATACCATCCCGGCTATCAGAGGAATCTTGGAAGAACTGGTTACATTAGGTCTGCATTTTGTAATACGAAGGGCAAGCAAAAACTCATCTTCCTATAACGCTAGGTCGAGCATTGGGATGGCCCGACACTCCGGATGGTCTGCCTTCTTCCCTTGTCGAGAGTACCATCGAAAATACCAGGAAGCGCCATGACAGGCCGGAAAGTACCCACATTCCAAGCATGCTCCTTGACGCACGGAAGGGCCAGCCCATCGAGGTCGAAGTCATTCTGGGAGAGGTCATACGGATGGCGAAAGAACATAATGTGAAAGTACCGGTGCGCTTATAGGCTGTTTATGAGAAATTCCTGTGTCCTGATAAGATGTCGTTCTTCTAGCGAGTCGAGACCTTATACGCGCTGTTGCTCGTCGTTCAGAACCAGATTTTGCGCAAGCAGGACAGCAGAAAGCGATAAATGTCCTTCGTAGAACCACATATCCCAGACATAGCTGAATGTTGTCACATTGTCGGAGCCCACACCCCCAAGCGTGGTGGGTGTGAGTTGACCAAAGGACCCTCTGAATTCGCATCCTTCACTCTCCACCCTGCGCCTTCATGAAATTCTGTAATCCTTCTTGTTGCCTTCTTATGTTTTTCTTTCACTCGTGGCAGCTCATGATATCGTCGGCCCGGAGGTGCCTGAATTGTGGTCCGACGGAACGCCTTTTGTTTCTCGAGTCAGAATCTTGGCTTGAACTATCGAAATCGATCCACTTTTTACCCGACCTCCACCACTAACCCTCCCCATTTTTCGAACCCTGAACCAGATTATCCATGCCAAGAGAGATTAAAGAGGTCCTCTTGGTCGGTTTTGGCGCTGTCGGAGCTGTATGTAAGTTACAGTTATACAGCCCCTATTCAATGAACCAAAAATAATGCTATCTAACGCTTTAGACTCTCTTATCTTGAAGAAAGGTGGTCTAGCTCGTGTAACTGCGGTCGCGCGCAGTAATTACGATGCCGTCAACGGTGTGCATCCATCGACTGCCAGATCTACCTTCGTCTCCTCACGATCTTTTGATTATTAGCTGAAGGAGTCCATTTTCAGAGTAAAAAATATGGAGATATAACAGGGTGGAGGCCTGATCGGCGTTCGTTCTATTCCTTCGACTTCACCAAATCTTATATTGACTTCATTTAAAAATCTTAGTATGCAGGTCAGTGGCTGATGCAGCAGATAAACCTTATGATTACGTTGTAGTCACCAGCAAGGCGATACCAGAAGTTGTCACAACTGCGCAGATCTTGTCTCCTCTGATCACCAAAGACTACGCTGATCGCTTCCGTCAGCCCACATACATTCTACTCCAGAATGGGCTCGGTGTTGAACGAGAGCTGTACCATGCCTTGAAGGCTCTTCCAAATTCTGCCGCGGTTGAGCCTAAAATCATCACATGTGGTCTATGGATCTATACCAATCTGTTGGCCCCCAACGTCGTCGAACACGGAGATTTTGTAAGCTTGACCAAATACCTATTCCAAGGTCCAATTAAAAGCCTGCGTAGGATCGTGCCGCTATTGGCGTCTATCGACACGAGGACACAACCACAGTTTCGAATTCTGCCGAAGAATTGGCCTTGCTTAAGGACTGCGCAGAAATATTCGAGGCTGGAGGAGGCCTAATCAATATCGTTCCAGAAATACAGCGAATCAAATTCAAGAAGAATATCTGGAATGTTGCTTTCTCGGGAGTTACAACACTCACGGGGTAGGTCCATGTTGTAACTCCCGAGGTAGGTCCACATACAGTTCTGCTGACTGCAACATGACATACATTTCACAAAGGTACACCCTACCGGCTTTCTTTAGACCACCTCCAAATGACCCTGGAATCTTGTATGAACCATACGTCTTTCCGGCTACTGCGGACCTTATCAAAACGTATACTGTTCCTTTGATCTCAGCTATACTTGAGGAATTGATACTCCTAGGTGTGGAAAACCTCTTCTGTCCTAAATTGTTCTTCTCATTATCATACTCCGTTATGGCAGCACGGGGGCTTGGTTACCCAGACACAGAAGACGAACTTCCTTCCAGCCTCCCTTCATTTATTTTGGAGACCGTCTCACAGTCGCATGCCAAACCTGATAACAACCACGTTCCGAGTATGCTCCTTGATGCTCAAATGGGTCGACCAATCGAGGTCGAGGTCATATTTGGCGAGGTTGTGCGACTGGCGAAAGAACGGGGTGTGGCTATACCTGTAGGTTTCATGAATGACTTTCATTTACCTTGCTGAGGTTCGACCCTGATCATTTAGCATGTCGAAACGCTATATGCCCTGCTATTGGTGGTGCAAAATCAGTTGCTGCGCAAGTCGAAAGCTTGACATGCGTATCTGCATGTGTCGCAGCTTTCTTTCTTGATAGACGTGCCGGAAAGGCATCTGAGAGCTAGGCTTGCCTGCTTCATCTCAATAGAACCACATGTAGAGCTGTACTTGGAATGAGTCAGTGTGATTCCGAACTTGGCGAACAGCGGCACCGAGTGTCATCAACGTCTGTCTGATGTGTGTGGTGGTATTTGGGCATGGGTCATATAAAGGGACGATGCGACGCGTGTGCAGCCCCCACTGCAGTTTGGCTTGTTCCCTCTGGGCACATCGTTCATAGCGTTGAACTTGTTCCCCTAGGTAACATTATCACTCTCGGTATCATCGTACGTTCATCGCCTTCGCGAAATCTTGAACAGGACATTTACACTTCCTAGACAACTTTGTTCTCAAGTTTAAACGCGCGCTTTATATATGGCACACAGAGGCGATCGTGGGCGTGGGGGACGCGGTAACTCGCCCGCCGGTCGTGGCAGTCCCGACCCTCGTGGACGTGGTGGTTTCGGTGGCGGGCGCGGTGGTCCTGATCGTGGCCGTGGCCGCGGCGGTTTCAGCGGTGGCGGTGGACGGGGAGGGTAAGCTTTATCACGACCTTGGAGGAATCAGTGAGGTCAGCTTATGGATCCGAATTAGTGTTTTCCAACCTGGTCGTCCTGCCCTTGACTCCCGTTTGGCAGACAACTCCCAAGATGCTCTCGTTGCAGCTCTGAAGTCCCTTAAGTTGAAATCTGACGAACTACCATCACGCCCTGGTTTTGGCAAGGAGGGAAGAGCCATTACGCTCCGTGCTAATTTCTTCCCTGTCCGGGTTCCTAAAGGCCCATTGTATGAGTATGATGTTTCTATCTCTCCCGCAGCTGGAACTGCAGCCAGAAGGGTCAAGAGGCGAATTTTCCAGCTTGCAGAGGATTCACGCGACTGGGCCACTCATGGTTTGCAGGGTAGTGTCGCTCACGACCATTCTTCAAAGCTCATTTCTGCGAAACCCTTGCCACAGCCGCTTTCCATAAAGGTACCATACTACGATGAGGACGAAGATGGCCCCCGCCAAGGCGGCAAAGAATATACTCTGACGATAGAGTTCATTCAGCAAATCGATACGTCTGCCCTCATGAAGTTAGTCTCGTACCTATGCCAAGGCTTCCAAGGTTGACGAAATATTTATAGTTATCTGCAAGGCCAACTTCAATATCGTGACTACGATATCATGCCGATTATATCTGCTTTGAACCTCGTCCTATCTGCCCATCCCAACCGTTCAGGCGGACCTGGCATCATGGTGGGGCGCAATCGTTCCTTCTTTCCAAATGCGGAACGCCCTTTCGACTTGGGTGGCGGTTTGGAGGCTTTCAAAGGTTTCTATTCTTCCGTTCGCCCAGCACACAATCAGTTGATGGTCAACGTCAATGGTTCGTTCTCTTAATTGAATTCACAACATCTCATTGACTCACCGACCTTTCAGTTTGTACTACTGCGTTCTATAAACCTGGTAACCTTGCTGATGCCGTTACGGAATTCATGAATTCGACTTTCGGCGCAAGAGCTGCCGCATTCGTAAGGGGTGTGAGGGTCAAGGCAACACATCTTGGATACAAGAAGACGGTCAAAACCCTGTCAAATATGGACTCGACGCAGTACAAATTTCACGTCGCTGAATATGGCCGCGAAATGACCGTGGAAGAATATTTTAAGAGAAGTGAGTGGTCATTTTCCCTTCCAAGGCTGGCGCAAAGTGTTGATTGGCATCTAGAGTACAAGATTGTCTTACGTCAACCCCACCTCCCACTTGTGGATGTGGGCGGCCAGAAGTCGAACCTCCTTCCGCCGGAAATTTGTGAAATTCTTCCAAACCAGGCATTCAAAGGCAAGCTCACTGACGAGCATACTGCGGCTATGATCACTACTGCGGCGAAACCTCCTAACATCAATGCCACAAGCATCGTCGGTCCTGGTCTGAATGAACTTGGCTTCAGGCCTAATGCATCTCCCCAGTTGAAAGCCTTCGGAGTCACTATTGGTAACGAGATGACTGTTGTTCCGGGACGTATACTTCAACCTCCCAGTATCAAGTACGGCCCAGGCTCTCAAGAGACCAGGATCGACGATAGGGCTAGCTGGAACCTTCGTAACATCAAATTTGCCAAAGGGGCGAAGCTAGAGAAATGGGGGGTCCTTCTCATCAAAGACGGCAACGGGAGAGATGAGTTCGCCTCTGCATCCGATACAGAATTGATCAACACTGTCCGCGGTTTTGCAGATATGTGTCGAACCAGCGGTATGAATGTAGCAGCTGGCGTTCCTCACATTCGCATGGCAGAACTACCGAGAAAGAACTCCACAGATCCAACCAGAGCCGCCGCCATAGAAGCCATCAGAAAACAGATCATTACCTTTCCTGGCAAGCCCAATATCATCCTTGTCATGCTTTCGAACGGCGATAAGCATGTTTACTCTGGAATCAAACATCTCTGCGACAGTTACTTGGACATTGGTTAGTCCTCTTGCTTTCCGTTTGATCTTCCTCCTGAATTATCTTCAGCAACCGTGTGCGTTCACCAAGCCAAAATTCGCAAGGAAAAGGGTGACTATCTTCATCATCATCGCTATGATATTTTCTGAATTAGATCCAGGCCAGCTTCAATATTTCGCGAATGTCGCACTGAAGTTTAACGTCAAGTTGGGAGGCGTCAAGTCAGTCCTGAACTGCTTAGATCGTGTCATAGCTCATACTTTCTCAGTCACTCTCTTGACGCGCGAAGTGCTACCTGGCTTAAACAAGCGCCCACGATGCTCGTCGGGATCGACGTTACCCACCCCGGACCAGGTAGTGTCAAAGGAACCCCCTCTATTGCTGCCGTCGTGGCCAGCTGTGACAGCGACTACGCGCAATTCCCGGCAAGCATGGAGATACAGGAATCCAAGAAAGAGGTCCGTATCGTCCATGGTCTTGATTTCTCATCTGACTCCAGACTTGACCACAGATGGTTTCAAAGCTGGATACAATGATGCAGGAACGCTTGGCATTGTTCCAAAAGAGAAACAGAGTTCTGCCGCAACGCATCCTTGTCTATCGCGACGGTGTATCCGAGGTAAGTTTGCAATTACATATTATTCCAGCCAGATCTCAAGTGACTCGTTTCAGGGTCAATTCAACACCGTTGTCGCAGAGGAGTTACCTCTGATTAGGACCGCTTGCCAGAAGTTTGACACGGCGCAAACTCAGTACCGTCCGAAGTTGACGATCGTCATCTGTGTAAGGTTTACGCTTCGATAGTGGAAGCCTCCTTTCCTTACTGTTTCTCAGGGCAAGCGCCATCACACTCGCTTCTACCCAACCGAAGATGCAAACGCCGATCAAAATGGCAATCCCAAGGCAGGGACGGTCGTTGACAGGGGCGTTACCTCTGTATATAACTTCGACTTCTTCCTTCAAGGTGGGGAAAGTCAGCTGTCTGGAAAGTACATCCGCTTATCCCAGAAATTTTTAGCCCACGGCGGCTTGCAGGGTACCACCAAACCAACCCACTACTATGTTGTCCACGACAACATCGGTTTCGGAGCTGATGAATTGCAGGTGCTGACGAACTCCGTCAGCTACCTTTTTGCAAGAGCCACCAAGGCCGTTAGCTTGGTCTCCCCTGCGTACTATGCGGACCTTGCCTGCGAACGTGGACGTTGCTACTTACACAAGCTTCTTCACGGCATCAGCAGCAGTGGAGGGTCTACCTCCAGCGGGAACGAGGATGCCGTCTGGCGCGAAGCTGAGCAATCCTGGCACAGGGGCGTCAGCGGCAGCCTGAAGGAGACGATGTATTACCTCTGAATCATCTAATCGGTCGCTTTTTTGTATATGCCAGCCTTTTACTTCTGTGTGTTCCGCCGTACTTGTATTTTAGCCCATGTACTTGTTCGTGTATACTATATAGCTTCTGTATGTGTTTCTGGTATTTCAATGAACGAGCGTTCGAACTCATGCTCTGATCATGCTTCAAACGACCCGACTGCCTTGTATTACGAAGTTTCAAGCCGTTGGTGATGCTGCCATCAAGTCATGCCTCGTCTAGATGAGCGCTTAGATATATTTGGAAGTAATTGCCTATTTTAGGCTTAGAACAAAGGTTAGTGGGCTGGATGCTTCTCTAGGGCACGGGTAGCACGTTGTGCAGGCAAGGGTTTTCGAACTTTCATATTTTCATTGATTTGTGCTAATGTACATTTTAATCACATATATATCACGAGCAGTACTCTTCGTCAAGTCTTTGACTTTATGAGATTGAGCATCAAATCAAAGCTGTTGCCGTCTGGCTGCAAATCAATGTATTCAACATCGTCTCCGCGACGAGCTGAAGGAATACCACTGCGCTCAGGGATCGTCCTCAGCAAGCCGTGGTCAAGGGTAATGCCTTCTATGCGGACGACTTTATGCGGGTTCATTGTAGTCAAGGTCACAAGCTGATCTCTGAAGGACGAGTTAGTTTGAGAAGCAGACTACGAGTATTAACTTACGAATGCAGCCAGCGTCTGAGATAAAGATCAAGGAAAGGCTCAAAAGACCCCTTTTCTCGAATGAAAATCTTCCACATTGACTCGAATTTGGCCATAATGAGAGCCGCTGTTTGCTCCATACTCAACTCCTTTTGAGAGTCAGATTGCAACTGTGACAGGGAGGTGATCGGAGGAGGATTAAGAATGTTCAATCCACAACCTAAGCGAACATCAGTCACACTCTCTATGAGGATTCAGCAGGCGACTCACCAATGACGATGTCGATTTTCCCGCCGAAGAAACTTGTGTTGACCAAAATTCCGCCGACTTTACGTACATCCTCTTTACCAGTGCCAACCAAGGCATAGATATCGTTTGGCCACTTGAGTCTTATCTTGTCTCCCGCTTTAGGGCCCAGTACCTTCTCGTCTCTGCAGGCTTCAACTACAGCTAGAGCGAACAGGTATTGCAGAAAGACGAGTTTTGTCGCAGGGAAACTCGAGAGCGAAACACGCAAAAGGAGGGAGAATTGAAGGCAGCCTGAAGGAGAGAGCCAGATATTGCTGCCTCGGCCCCTCCCCGCCAACTGATGCGATGCAAGAGAAAGTAAAGGAGTCGGCAGATGTGACAGTAGATGAGGGTTCCTTGGGAAATCATCTAAGACTTCGTCAAAGGTCGGACATGGGATGCCCAAACTCACTTGTCCAACATAGTCTGCGTACTTGTGACTGCCTCTCCGTACATGAGAGCCTCGCCGACACCCCAAGGTTCAGCAGACAGCAAAGTTTCTTGCTCACGAGCAGCTGATAAGTACCTATAATAGGCAGCGAGGTCGAACAACGGCGTGAGCTGTCGACTTGGCAAGGTGCCGTTCCGACACAAAATGATATGCTTTGGCTGCCATGTTGATGGGTCGCTGGAGATTTGTGCCTGGTCTCGGGCTTCTTTCAAAAAATCTTCGCTTTCTTCAAGAGGTCGAAAATGGAACTCGTCATTGGCATCTTTGAGGGTGGTCAGCTGCATGCCAGATTGAGGCGCAGCAATCGCGTCCGCGATTTCGGAGACAATCGTTGGCTTGCTCGGAGTAGCCGTCAAGAATTGAGGAAGGGGTCGAGATATGACCTGTTTTGCTTTATCCTCCTGCGGAAGCTGAAGGCCTAGTCGCGCCAAAGTCGACGAGATGACCTGGATGCGACTGCGATCGGCGGATCTGACGTCGTCCGCTGATAACTTGGCTTCGCTGGCTATTAGAGACGATGCTGGCTCTTCTGTAAGAGGATACTCTATGCTGGGTCCCCATAACGCAACACGGCCTTTGTTGATACGGGCTACCAAACTGGCAATCGTCTGCTTGCCCTTTTCTTGATAGTGGGCAATAATAGTCGTGCCCTTTAGACTCTCGAATCCCTTGTACGCCGCCGCTTCCTCATCGTATACTCCACGGATATCGCTACCATCCGATGTGCGTAGTGTGACGAGTCGAGGCGATGTATGATTCTTGATATCCTGTCCTTCGAACGTCACATAGCAGTCATTGGACTTGTCGTAGAATTTGAGAGAAATTTCGTTTGTTTCGGATCCAAAAGTGAGTTCAGTTTGTCCAAATCCAAGGCCTCTAGAGCGCTGAACAATGGTAGCATCTATACCAAGCATGAGGTAGGCCCCGCCAGCCTCGACGAAATCCTGGATGTATTTGCTTGCAACCGAAACAAATTGATGGCGTAGTCGGGGCATCACTAGCAATGCGCAGGAGCTCTGCCATGGCTGGGTCGTAAGTGCATTCAGTGTGATCGGTTGCACAGTGTAATGTGGCAGAAGTAGCGTCCTGAGGCTGCCCAAGGCATGGTTCAGAGATGTTTGAAGGATTTCGGGGCCGGAGTACACGAGCACGTTCATCGTGGTTGGAGGAAAGATACCGGGCCGGTCGACCGCTTACCCCCGCAGGTTACTCTCAAATCCTCAAAAAAAGGCCAACAAAATTTCCAAACTATCTAGTCACTACCTAGACTCGTAGAACTCGTTGTTCAACATGTTGTCCACTGGGCAATCCGTGGCGACAACAAATCATTGTTCAAAAAGATCGCTGAACCTTGTCATGCTTTTGGGACAAAGTACGTGTAGGTTTCCTTCGAGCGTCCATCATACAGCGCAGGAAGGACGCCTCTCAGCAGCAATGGGACAGATGCCATCGCCGTTCTCAATGATGGTCCCATTCTAATGAGCATTTCAATGAGCCTGACATCTCGACGGCCGCGAGACACAAGGACCTACGGTGGTTTCATATATGCAGAACGTTTGAGATGCAACATCACTACTGGCTATATAGCTGAAGGTAAGAAGGACGTAGTATGAGATCATGATATCTAGGGAGAACTGTGGCATCCTCACAAGCATTGCAGAAAGGGCGACTCGCCGACTTGATCAGCGAGACGATAGACTTCTCCTTTATTGGTAAAGTTTTTGGCGCAGTCGAAACAACTTCCGGAGGGAAGAGCATCTTGGCCAATAGAGACTGTAACTGAGGACAGAAGATAGGCTCCCATGAGGGCAGCGATCGTGCATGCTTTACTGAGGACCATGGTTCTTGTCGAAGCGGGAAGTGCTGAATGGGCCCCAAACGTAGTCGTGCAAGGTTTTATGTCATTCGAAGCCAAAGCATGTTCGGGTCTCGTCAAGTTCTCGTTGGCGTCAATTGCTCCTCGGTCGCATGAATGAAATTAATTCATAGATAAGTAATGTATTCTTGCCGATCGTATTCAACGCCAACTCTATACGATATTCGAGTGACGGTCTCATTAGACATGTCCGGGGGAGTAGACGCACACAAAGGAAACTTGAAGCGCCCTTCAGAGCACACCGACTAAAATCAAACTACAATTCAAGCCACAAAAGTTGTGCGCATTCTTGTATGAAATTAAGTTCGCGTCCATATTCGGGACCTGTGGATGGCAATTAACGAAGTACCGAGGTCCGATAGCGCTAGTCGCGCACCCAAGTAAGCTAGACGCGGCAAGTACACGCCTGAGGACTCTGCCAAGCAGTCATACAGAACAAAAGCAGAAACTTGGTTGGTCAGACGGTAAAGCACGGCCGGCTGGCGCGTTGTCTTGTTTAATGACGGGTTACAGAAGGAAGCTCTTAAGTATGGACCTAGGCATCGTTGAGGCATTACTAGGAGGGCTCAGCAGGGTGTCGGATCTGAACGAAGGAACAGGGATGGCCCTGATTATCCACCTAGACCTAAAAGCGAAAAAAGAATATAGCAGCAACTCGTTTCGATCGAGTGACCTCGGGGTTATGGGCCCCGCGCGCTACCGCTGCGCCATGCTGCTGTGTCAAACAAGCAACAACTGAGTATCATCATGACACTATCACGCAGCAACACTCACCCATAAGCAAACCTAGTNTAGCAGCAACTCGTTTCGATCGAGTGACCTCGGGGTTATGGGCCCCGCGCGCTACCGCTGCGCCATGCTGCTGTGTCAAACAAGCAACAACTGAGTATCATCATGACACTATCACGCAGCAACACTCACCCATAAGCAAACCTAGTAGATCCATCGGCCCATCGCTTTCGATACGCTCTATTCTTCGTCTTCTTTGCAAGCATTCTCGAAGAACAAATTCAAAGGAGGATTGCATTCTCTTCAACGCGATCACCGCCCATGATACGTTCTGTCCTTGCTTTACATACAACAACCTTTCGAATGACGTTCAACTTTCGAGCGGCAGGAGATTCCTCGTCTTCCGGCTCCCGGGATGCATTCGAAGAGCCTCTATCGTCATTGTTGCGCACCACTACCTCGATATCTGACCGACGGAGGCGAGACCCCCATATGCTACCTTTGTAGGCGTCCGTTAAATCTACGCTCTCGAGCTTCTCCATGGCTAGGCGCTGCCCTATGAGAGTCGTCACCACTAGTGGACGACAAAGCACTTACCAGGATGGAGAACCAAGTCGGCGACGGTCTGGGGCTTCAGAAAGACGATCTGTCCGAGATGGACGGTTCGGACTGAGGGTATCACAGGGAATGTATCAGGCGGTGAAGATAGGTGTGTCAATTCGAGGTGCGTAAGGTTGGTGTAAGTTGACAGAGCACGGAATAAGTGTTCTACGGCTTGGGGTACTATCTGGCTTTGGACATCAGCTTAACGCGTCCGAGTAATAGGGCTAGCAGCACTCACAGCGATTGAAAAGTGGTGAGGAGGGTCGGGGCCTGTCCATATGAATCGAATGGGGCTACACCCCGATATCTCTCAGCTTCCGAACTCTCGACCGATCAATTCACAGACGTACTTCACAAGGCTGAGAGATAAATAAACCATTTCTATATGCGGGTCGAATGCATGTGAATGGGTGCAAAGTCGTAAGGTTTCCAGAGAAAGCCTCCCATCCTCGTCCTTCACGGTGTCGTCCTTGATCAAAGAAAAACAGTCTGAAAATAAGGCATATATGTCAGGAAAGAGTACGTTGGAGCTGTCATTGGTGATGTCGATGTCTATAGAACGTGGTGCGTGGGGTACGGGCAACGTTCTGTAGGTGGTAATGAAGGACGATAGCTGGTGCCGTGAGGTGAATCTCAAGTTCGAGTAGACGATTCGAGAAGAGATGTCGCGAAAGAGAGAACAAGTCAACAAAGGGGCGACTGGTAATGACCGCTTCCTAGTGTTCAACAACGTGTACGACAAGATTTCATGGAGAATTTCTGGGGGAAGGTAGACCATTTTGAAGGAGGTGGATGTTGGAAAGCGTAGAGAATCAGGTGCGAATCCGGCCCGTAATACTCATTGCGTAAGCTCATTTGCGCACTGAAGCCAAGTTACCGCCTAAGTCCACGCTCTCACGCTTGAGAGCTGATTTAAAGGCGCCAGGTTTGCTGCAGTGTTACAATCCGCTTCGATGAGGAGTAAGAACACCATGAGGTCACCTTTGCCGTTTTATTTAATGATCAGTAATATCCAGATACAAATACATTTTTCCGTTGCGTTAAGTACTTTGTAGTGTACAAATTGAGCTATGATGTCCGTGACTCCGTGAATGTGTTGATGACCGGGTGGTGTTGCTACAGAAAGTCCAGTGCCAGATAAATAAAATGGTGCTACACTACTTGCTGAGATAATGATTAGAGTTCGATGATACCAGGATAAGTCATTTAAATGAGTGTCCGTGTCGAGAGACATAAATCATTATTGTTGGGCAATGGCAAAATCAAGGAAGAAACCCTTCCTTTCCTATGATGACACGCATCCCCTGAGCGGCTAGGGATTGCAGGACCCTCCGGTCTTCAGAACAGAGTACTTCGCCATAAATGACGAGTTCACTGAGCGACCGATTCTTCACCCTACTCTTCACCATCTTGCTGAAGCAGCCGGTCGCTTCAATGCAGTTGTCTCTGACGGAAAGGCTCTCGAGATTAGGCAAAAGACTCTCGCCTTTCGAGTTGAAGCAGATTTCCTTGCATGTTCGTTGGGTGAGGACGATAGGCGGCCTGCCTCCGCTCCAGTGGTCGGACTGCATGTCCAAGACGAGCTCTTCAAGTTCGGGGTGTCGGTCCAGACAGTCATACAGCTGGCGATCGTTGACGTTCATCTTCAACAGATGAAGCTTCTGCAGACGTGGTCGACACAAGGCATAAAATTCCGCGTACCTATAGTCGTCCCATACGTTTTCATAACCAAGAGACAGCTCGAGGAGATCGGGCGCTGCTATAGTCTCAAGTAACCGGAAAACAGCACCAGTATTTCTGCTCCCGTTGAAGTCAATTTCGTCAAGATCGAGCTTCAGACGACGAAGATTGGGCACAACGGCCTTGCAGCACCCAGGAGAAGGGAAAGGCCCCGTCAAGTCCGAGACGATGCACTCCATAATATTGATAGTCGCGATCATAAGCTCGTGCATCTGGAGAGCAGACACAGAAAAGCCGTCAAGTTCGAGGCGCGTCAACGCAGGATACGGAATGTTGCGAAGAGAACGCTGGATCGAGAACGGCTGGGCTGAGTCCGACGCGCCGAGATACAAATTCCTCATCTGGTTGCTCATGATCTCGCGCAGGAAGGCATTGATGAGCTTGATGTCCTTGACTTCAGCTACGTTCTTGAATTTGACGCTCTCCAGCATGAGCGCCCCAGGACAATGAGGGACCTTGTGCGGATCGCCGCCAGTCATATAGACAACGATGCCTTCAATCAGCTTGAGATCAAACCGAACAGAGTGCCAGCGCCAGAGGACGCCATACAGAAACTGGAAGTGGTTGCAGAGCGCCTGGACAATACCCGTCTTGCTCAGCCGATTCGCGTGCTCCCCGCTCGGCATCCAGTCCCAGAGCGAGATCCTGAGAGGCGCGCCTGGGAAGTCGCTCATGACCTGCTTCGTCAACGTATGGATATCCGGATGCACTTGTCCTGAAGGGTCGAGCCTGATGTCGATCTTCAGCAGACCGCCGTCGTACTTGATGGGGCGATACGGGGGACCGTAAGCGGGCTGAACTTGTACACCGGGACTCGGAGCTCCTGGATGGGACCATCCGACTCCGAATCCCGCGCTGTTAGGTGGAGGAACTTGGAAGTAAGGTGATACAGGAGTAAGAGGAGGTGGGTAAAAGGATTGCATGATTTAATGTTGGGAGTAGGTCGTAACGTTCGTGAAAGAGAGAAAGAGTCTAGTCTATAGAGTCGTTGGAGAAGCTGTAGGAATGATCAAAGTCAGCAAGAGGCTCGATCATCACGGATATAAGACAGAGAACCGATGCTAACCTGATAAGAGAGCGGATAAGATTATTAGCCCCTCGTACCTCGTCGGAGTGCATTTATAGAGAAAGACCAGTGGCATCAGCGCGCAGTTAAACAATAGCCTCAGTGACACGAAAGGGCGCAGCGTGTACTAGTAGTATAACAAGAGTATGTGATCATGGCAACCTCATTCCTTCGGTGTCTCTGAGAAGAATGAGTTGTCAGCCTAGCTTCCAAGTCAGCGAAAAGACAATCAGCGGAGCATTGTAAGCCACGCAAAGGGATGGAGGCAGACAAGGGTTTACTAGACGTCGCTTGTCGACAAAAGCCAGAAACCATGAGAACGACGCTCAAGGGAGCAAAGTATCCCGAGAAATTACCACAGATCGCAGGAATAGTCGACGAAGGACACAAGATGGCGATGACAATTTCGCTGTGGGTCCACGATCGGTTTCTTGAGAGTCGAGCGACTCGAGCCGCCCTTCAATTTTGAGGGTTGGGTACAAACCTCCTTGTAGACCAAGTTCAACTGTTCAAACTTCAAGGCCTCCAAGCCAATCGTAACCAAGTTCACCGCCACAAAGAGCAGACGTCAAAAGGACGGAAAAAAGGACCTCGAGGCGGATACAAGTTGTAGACAAAAGAACAATGCAGATCGATGCAAAGACTCAAAGAGCGAAAATTCAAAATCCGCGATGACACCGAAAAAACACGCGTCAGCCACGTGTTCTTTTGTGGCGTTAGCGCGTCGCGACGCGACGCGTGTCTAAATTTAGTTACTATTACGCGCCTCCTCATGATCATGTTCCCGTCGACGCGTTTCCCGACTTCCATTTCGATGACAATGTTCAATATGACTGTAGTGCATTCCACACTACCTTCCCCGAGGATGATCCCTCTCGCGAACGGCAGCATTATGAGCTAGACTGTCCCACTTCTGTAACAAACGGAACGCGCACTGTACAGATATATCGCCGCAACCAAGTTGCCAGAATAATGGTTTAGTACTATAAGCAACGCAGTCCACAGCCCGTCTTCCACTTTACCCAATCCTCGTGACCTCTCCTGAGTAACCTAACCGACCGATCAATTGTCATCGTCATCATTACCCGTTCAAATCCATTGTGCTTGATTCTTTCATGGGACCTGCTTCCATTATGAGGACACACTGCACCACTTTACTCGTATGTATTCACACAGCAGCACATCCAACCGGATGCTCAATCTCAGTAAACAGTAAGAAAAGAAAATACTCGCAACTAAAGATCCTCAAGAATTAGTATCACTTGCATTAGTACCAAACGCACTACAAAAACAGCAAAAAAACGCAGAGCAAAGATATATCACATCGACAAAAGAGACCATTCTCGACTCCCATAATATCAGTCCCAACCGGTCAATCGTCGCCGTCATCATCATCATCCACCTACAAAAGCAAGAAAAAAACACCGTCAGCCATCCAAGAATCACGCGACAAAAAGAACGCAGAACTCACAACCATCTTCCCCCTCGCCCGCCCAGCAGCCGCCCGCCCAGACGTCCGCCCCGCAGGAGCAAACGTCAATTGTGACTGGGTCTGCTGAGTCTGCTGCGTCTGCTTCGTCCCTCTCCCGCCGGTGGCTTTCTTCGCCGGCGCCTTCTTGGCTGCGGTCGTAGGCTGCGAGAGGACGGCGGCTCTGTTCGTGCGCTTCGCTGCGGGTTTGGGAGGGGGGGCTTCTTCTTCCTCGTCGTCGTCGTCGTCGTTGACTTGGTTGAAGTCGGATTCGACCGCTTCGTCCTCTTCGTCGCTCTATCGCCCAATATTATCAACAAATGTCCAACAAAAATACGGAAGAAGGATAGCAAGAAAAAGGGACAAGACGCACCTCAACAGCCTTCTTCTTCCCCTTCCCCTTAGCAGGTGCCTTTGCCTTCGCAGGTGCCTTTGCCTTCCCCTTAGCAGGCGCCTTCTCCTTCTCCTTCGCAGCTGCCTTCCCCTTCGCCGCCGCACCCCCTGCTTTTCTCTTAGGCGGCGGCGGCTCATCCTCCTCATCATCATCAAACATCGCATCGAAATCATCCGACGCCGCACCGCGAGGCATGCCCGGTATGTCGTCCAGGTCCATCATCATCGAGTCTACGGATTCCCGATCCGACTCGACGTCTTTGTCTTTTCCTTTTCCTTTGCCGTTGGATTTTGAGGGTTTAGCGGATTCCTGAGCCGCGGTGTACTCTTTCTCCTGCTGTTCTCTCGCTTTGGCGAGCTAAAAGAAACAAAGGTGAGCAAACTCGACTTGGAGAAAATAAGGGAGTACAAGGATATCACCATCTCCTCCAAATCGCCCTCATCCACCTCCCCATCCTCCCCAACCCCCGCCGCGCCCACGCTCGGCTGCACATTCTTCATCAGCACCTTCAGCGCCTTGGTCACATGCGTCTGTATCGCATGCGCATCGTCCTTCTCCACGAACATCCGTATCGCATCCGACATCCCGCCCTCCCCGAGCAGCTGCAGCTCCTGCGCCTTCAGGTACTCGCGCACGAGCGTGCCCACCCTTACTTTCGCGAGCTTCTCCTGCGTCGTCAGGGCGGGGTCGTCGATGCTCAGGTCGGGGTCGTCCGCGGTGACTTTGGTGGTGGAGGAGGAGGGGTGGGCGAGGGAAGAGCGGAGAGAGGCCTTTTTGGAGCGGTGGAAGACGAGCAGGTCGCGCGGGTTGGCGATGCGGCCGGTGAATTCTTGCCCGAAGCGGATGGGGTTGGATGTTTCGGTTACGCCGGTTGTGTCGACCTGGGAGAGGGGAAAGGGAGTCAGTTAGCATTTACTATTCAATGTCGATGGGCAGGAATTGTGGATATATGCGCGTCAGTATGCGTTCGAGAAGCGTCCAACTCGTGTCTGTGTATGTATGCAACCATGTATGCGCGTGAAAACGCGTCTTCACGCGTCCATTCTCGCCCCCAACCCCAAAAAGGCACGGTGAATAGAGAAGTACACGGCAGCAAAGAAACAAGGCAAGGAGACCAAAAACACACCTTCAACCGCACAAGAGGCAACATCCTCGGCAACTCCTCCTCACCCTCTTCAACCGCCCGTTTATTCCTTTCATCCCACAGCTGATTCGCCCGGTCGATGAGTTTGTTCACCTATTCAAATTGAAACCATGTCAGCTCCTCTCCTTTCTTAATGCCACAACCAAAGCGCATGCACCCACCTTGGCCCTCAAAAACCGCGTAATACTCATCTGATCGCCCAGATCCAGCTGTGCGCCCTCCTCCTCCGCCGCGTCGCTCAGGACGACCTCCTCGATCACGAACGGCCGCACGGTGCGCAAAGGGATGGGGGTGAGCTTGAATTCTTTGTGTTGGATTTGGAGGAGGGCTACGTGCCTGGTTAGAGAGGTGAAGAAGGGGGGTTAGCATTGGATCAGGAGGGTAGGTACGGGAGGGGAAGGGGAGAAGGAGAGGGTGGATGGGGGGAGAATGGAAGGGCCAACACGTACTTCTCGACAGCCTCTCCGTCCGCAAGGGACGTCGCGACGCTCGACCCGGGCTGGGTGATGTAGTAGTTCTTCCCCGCGACGGGCTCGGGGATGATGCGGCAGTCGTGCTCGTGCCCCCACACGACGAGGTCGATGCTGTCGTCGAACATGCCTTCGGGGACGTATTCCTGGGGGCCGTGTTTCACTCTGTCGGTCCAATGACGTTGAGTAATCCCAAGTATACACAGAACAAGAAAAAAACACGAAGAAAACCCACCGATTCTGATGCACAACCATCAAATTAAACCACCTTTCCTTATCCCTCGGCATGAACATCCTCACGCGATTACTCCTCAGCTCAAAGTGCATCCTCTGGTCTTTCACATTCCCCACCCCATACAAGCCCAGGCGCGTCCCGCCCTTGCGGAGGAGGACCGGGCGCACCATGATGCCGGGGGTGGAGGTGTCCGAGTCGTTCATGGGCAGGTCGAATTTGCCCATGTAGTTGACGAGGCCGGTGACGGAGAGGATGTCGAGGGCGGAG
>NHYE01001370.1:0-28446 GCA_002938385.1 Gymnopilus dilepis | reverse complement strand
AGGAGCCCCTAGCGGCTCTAGAGCTTTTCCGTGTTTTCCTGATGTGACCGATTAGTCTCACAGCTGCTCTATTTGTAGAGGATCCCTTTCCACATTCACAAAGAATTCAATGTGATCTCTCGCTACGGCAGACCTTCGTTCCATCTCAGGGTCTTCATGGGAGAACTTCCCCTTGGAGCAGTGATACATCTAGCCAAGTTCGACCTAATCAGATCCTCTGTCGAAGCGTTGGCAGACGCAGCTGCCACACTTGACAGCGTAATAGATTCGCGTATCCTCTTTTCTGTCAAGAGGATCTTGGACTCCAGCCTTTCCCAAAGCCTCATCAAGTGCATAATTCGGGACTCGCAGCGAAACCGCATGGTTCTCCCACCAACCGAAAGCTTAATCGACTGCCTCCTCTCACAAGTCCGAAAGCCTCTCAGCCTCTCAGCTAACGTGGAACATGAATCCGATGGAAATCTACCCAGCGGTCTTCATGTCGAGGAAGCCATGTTCCAATGGAGTGGTAATCCCTTGGCCAACGTATGCTGGTTCGAAATGGCTTGACAATCCTTAATCAGCTCAAGTGGAGACGTCAGCAGACTGCCTGGTCACCCATGGGCATTCAAGCCGCCCTCGCCCCTCTTCTGAAACTTGGACGGATCAGCGCAGCTCAGATCTTTTGTACGAGCCTGTGGTGGCGCTCCGGGGACCCGGGGTGAGTCGCTTCTTCAGCCGCCTCGCCGATTCGACACTTGCTGTAAGATCTTGGCCTGTAGCATAGTTAGATTGTGTGCCAATGATCAAGATCACATCGTCAATTCTTTCTTTCTTGTGGGTGTCCTCATCGAAGAAGCTTTGCAGAATTACCGAAAGTGCCTAGTAAATAGGCACTGGCATGTGGCTGTCCATCGACCTAAGAGCACACATAACGTAACTCACAGCCGTTGTTTTCATTTTCGAAATGACGGTGGGCAGATCTTATCCACATTTTGCGACATTGTTCAGGTCGTTCCGACCACCCGGTTCTAGTCCATAGATGTACTACAATGAGTGGCCGTGATCCTCGTATGAGCATCAAACACCAATCGGACAAATCAATCAACTCTGTATTGACTATTCGTACTTCACGCTGCCTCTAGTGGTATGTGCACCTACAATGAAGTTGGAAAAAAACAAGTGTCTACACCGTCCATAGAAACTGGAGTATCTCTGTAGAGGAAGCCTCAAGGGGGAGTTTTGGGGAATGCCTTTCGTTGTATGTAGTGACTAAGAAGCTGTGAATTCCTAGGATGCCAACGTATCCATGGTCGACGACGTCGGTGCCAGATTTTACTTGATCGACTCGGAGATGGGCGATTAGTGGGCTTTGAAGTTTGAACTTTCTAAGCAAAGAGAGGTGGGAAGCAAGTGATGGAGACCCTCTTGACGCTTAGCCGAACTTTGTCACATAGCACCAACGCTTTGTCCTTGAAGAGAACAAGGCAGGTTGTTAAGCAGGTAGTGAAGTCCAATAATGGATTCACTCACCCAAATCATACGCCCAGCGCGACGTAGTATGTCAATGACCAATAAAGAGGTGCCACCATTTCGGGAGTTATTGATCTATGAAGTACGCGTCATTCACTCGCCACCAAAGCCAAATGAGCCGCTTTGACTTACAGGGACTGGGACTGGAGCGCTTTGGGGCATCAAGACGGGATTTTGGTGGTGGAGGTGCTCAGAATTCTGTGGATGAAGTGCAAAGGGAGATGAGATGAAGACAGCCGCTGCAGTCCGGGTGGAGAAAGGCTGACGGAGAATATCAGAGACGGCGACATGGATGAGCTAGCCTCGACCAGGAGGTCAAGACTAGGTAAAGTCTGGCCGCTGTGAACTTTTGGAGCAGAGTGCATTAAATTGACGAGAATTCGACGGCTCTAGTAGACCGGCACACTGCGTGTAGGCGGATGCGGACTGCTAGGATAAAAAGGAGGAACAAGAAACGAAGATGTGCCAGAAAGGCCCGTAGATGGCGTAGGAATGCGAAGAAATCAATGGTGACTATGGGGTTTGTTGGTACAGAATAAGTGGTGGTAAAGGACTGGGAGGAAAGATGAGAAGGTTTTATAGGAAAAGTTTCGGGGACCTTCGCCAGAAAAGGGTATGTGTGTACAGCTTTGGAGAAGACATCCATGGCGATACCACTTTCTCCTGTGCGATACCATGAATCTGAGCGACAAGGGCATAACTAGGGCGGTCAACGACCAGATGAATCTCGGGTTACATTGCGAATCCTGCAAGGCGACACGCGCATGCGGCCGTAGGGCAAATCAGCTGCGCCTTCGAAAAATGACTCGAAACGAAGTTCAGATGTTCGACCTCTCAGACCTTTCACCGAGGACGAGGGGTGCGTTTTTGAGACCCAACTGTGTCTCAATGGAAACATTCTTGAGGTTGACACAGCAGTTCATAGCATGCCAGACGCTTGCTTCGTGAATTACGTCTTGCGCCTTGAGTTGCTCTACATCAGGGCATTCGCGACGTTGAAAGATATCACGACACTTCGTCGAGGTCCCTTCCCGTAAGGCAGGGCGTATCGCAAGGACGAGCATAGAAGAGGGCAACGTGAAGACAGAATTCAGCATCGAAAATTTTGTCTCCGGATCCTCGCCTTGCAAATTTGCTGACCTTTTGGCAGAGTCGAAGGTTTCGTGAGGCACACATTACGTTCATCTCTTCCTCGAAGTCTTGGATTTGACGCAGGCATATACGAGTAGGACTTGGCCATAGTTCTCGGTATTTCAAGCACTTGTATAGCACACAAAATTGCATCCAATCCGGAATCGATGTTCAGAAGGACTACAAGACCGAGACGTGGACGAAGCCTTTCCTTACAGCCGATCTACAAAGGTCCAGACAAGGAATCCTGTATCTATGGATGCACAGATTCAGAACAGTTTCTCTCCAAAATGTAGCGTTAACGAGAAAATGTCACACTTAACCTGTGACACAATTGTCACAACACAATGAGACGACCTGGGCACCTGCTAAAACGCGAGGGTCCCAGCCGGATACCTGATACTATCGCGCAAGCGTGCATCCGAGTTCATTAACATAATGCGAGAGCCGTACCAAGAAACACGAAAAGCGGGATGACAACCAGCAGGTCCGCCGCACCAGTTTCCAATAGGTCCTTCGTAGGATCGGATCCATCGGATCCATCGGATTGGGAATCCCAATATGCAGCCAAATCTGGATGCAACGAAACATCCCTGAAAAAAAAGTCGAGCCTTCTGAAATCATTAGGGGATGACGGATGGTCCTTTTCCATTGACATTCAGTGAGTTGAATCATTTAATCTAGTGCGTTGGAAGCCTTACAAATACAACATGAGTCCACCTTGACGTCCAGAGTCATGAATGCTTGACTTTCTCTTGCGAAAAACGACCGCTGGTAGAAAAACTTTTCGAGAAAGGATCCGAGAATTGAAAGGAGGCCCCAGGCAATTTTCAGACGGTGGTACCATTTATCTTGGATCAAGTAGGAAGTCGGGTGCTCGGACCCTGAGTCTCGACACTCGAGACCCAACACGCAATCTGCGTGGACCGAAGCCAGGCGTCATTTCAGTTTCTGCATCCCCCTCGTTAACGATATTGCAGTCGAAAGCAGAGTGCCAAGTCATCGCCAGTGCACCCATGCGATTGGTTTCAACCGGCGTGGCTGCGGTCATCGGTCCGGAGCCAAATTACTGACTAATTAGGGACTCCCTTTCTTCTTCCGCTTGCCAGCACTCTGCTTTGGCGACAGGGAAGAGTGCCTTATTTAAATCCGCCATACGGCTCCCAATAAAGTCCAAAAAGCGGAAAAATACTTCACGTCTCCACTGCCGAATTAACGACAAGCCTGGTCGTAGGTTGCAGTATAGTCCGACTGCCGACATGCCAAAAAAAAATATATAGGGACATTACATGATCGTTCACCTTGCTGTTGAGTCCCTGATGCGTGTCAGGGTACTGCTGTGACAGCTGCTGCCTGGACAACAGTCTATTCGTCCAGTCTGGACGAATAGAGCGTTGTCCATTCTGGCGTCAGCCAGACTGCCGACTCAAGGATCCCCGGTCAACGCTTCTCTATGGATTCAGCTGCAGAGACTTCGTGCACAATTCGTGCAAATCAAGAAATTTGAGGTTTCTTCCCGAAAACCAAGACTTAGCCCGTCATTGATGCTTCCATCCTCTAAGAGTCCACTCAGGTGTCGTTTCTTCCTCTCATAGCCAGACAAAAACAAGGAGATTTGACCATCAAATCTCTACGGCAAGCAACTTATGCTGATTCTTCGGGTGAGTACTACTCTGGCACCCATGGTTGCCGGAATCATATACAGTAGATATCATGCTCAGTGTCTCAATATCCGGAGACGCCATCTTGATACGATATATGTCCAAGTTAAATCGATGAAGAGCGGGTCAACATCGGAAGGGCCTTCTTCACAGAGCCATTCCACAAATCTTGTTCGGCGTTTCGATCAAAGCGGTTGAGAAAGAAAGGGATAATTCTCATAGCGCAAGGTGATAATCGAACGAGATAGCAGACATCGAGTCAAGACATAGAAGACTCCTCGTACACAGAGAAAAAGGAAGATTGGTATGCAACCAATCTTCGTAGAGATCCCATGCTCAATTAAATATCTACAGATATTTTCAGCGGCGTTCAATGCATTGATGCCCTTTACATACCTGCAATGTGACGTGCAACGGCACCACTAGAGTTCATCCCCTCCTCTTCTGATTCGTTGCCGGGGTATTTGCTCCTCGACATGTACAACCCCAGGGATGCTATTCAGACCTTCCATCACACTGTCCCTTGCTTGCAGCCAATTGTGCTTAGGCATGCTGTACAAGTGGACGTCCTCGAGCTCGCCTACTTGGCCATGATAATAGAGCCCCGGATACATCGTTGTCAGATCGGATGGAGAGCTTTGGAAGGGGGACGTTGGTGAAAATGTTACTGAAAGGTAAGAATTAGCGTTGTGGTCCATCTGAAGAGCCATCGTTGTACTGGAGGTTGACCTGGCACTTGGCGAAAACGGGAGGAAAAGAGGTAGAGTCACATGATTCCTCTGACGTCAGCGCACTACCACTGTATTTGAATTTTGCGCCTGGCTGGATGCCGTTGACGTCGAAGTGCGTTTTGGGCTGTAGCTACAGTATAGGTTGGTCGTAGGCGATGCAATGGAACAGTGAATTCTAGACTTATGTTTAGTTGCTCAAATATAAGGGTTCATCGTGCATCGCTGAAAGAAGCAGGCCGCCTCCTTCCGAGTAAGTGCTCAGGAGTCAACGATACTCTTTGAATGAGGGTCTCTGACTTCAATCTTTTGGGCGCAAATTGTATCGAATGCGCCACAATTATTTCCTGGCTCCTTCTAAAGAAGCAAAACCCTTAGATCGGTTCCCCAAAACTCTACATGCAGTAGGAACGTGACTCATAATGCCACGATAGGCCGCCCCGCAGCCCGTCCTCAAGAGTCAGAGCCCATTTCTGCCAAATCGGGAGGGATGCTTCCAGATATAGAGTATGCTCAAATCAATATAGAAGGAAGCTCGCCTGCACCTACACAGCATTGGACCCGGAAAGTCTGTATGTTCCAAGCCCTCTTGAAGCAACGCTCTTGGGGAACGCATTTAGATGACGAAAAGAAGGTAAATCAAACCGGAATAAGACTTCCAAGGTATGATACAATATAGTAGTAGGTGGTACGCTACGCTATGGGCGCTTATTTGTGGGAAACCAAGCGGGGCCCAGGCTGTGGCGTACAGGGGTCATGGGACGATATCTAACTTCGACGTCTGCGCAATCAGCGTTTCCTACGGAGGATTCACGTTCATAAGCCGCAGTTCGGATAGAAGGTCATAGAATGTGCTATGTTGGTGAGAGAAGGTGAAGTACTTAGTACGCTGCAGGATATGCCTGCTCTTTCTTTCAGAAACATGCCCACCCACGTACTTTCTGTTGGAGCGCTTGCAGCTCTGACTTTCACCTTCGTCAAATTTCTCTGCTATTTTTTTTCCGGGACCAATCATACGCCTCAAGCAGGCACCGACTCCCACGTACCAACAGATACTTTCCGACGTCGAAGACATTCTCAATCCGGGTGGTCTTACCATCGAGGAATAAATTATGGCAAGGGCGAGGTCGAATCAACGACTTGTCCGAGCCTTGAACCTTTCGAATACCTTTGTCAGTCCAGACCCAGCGACACATAAGTTTTTCGTTGGCCATGCGCAACATCTCCTAAGAAGCGCCCAGCGTCGTGGATGGGCCCATCTCCGAGAAACAGCAGTCGAAGCAACGCAATGGCAGCTTTCATCGATCCGCTCCTCCTCCAACAAAATTTCCTCAGTCATCAAACCCGATAGCGAACAGCAGGAGCTGGAAATTGGATTCAAATCGTTGATCCAGAACGTCACGCTGGTGGTTGTCCTTATTACATTATTGCAAGTTGACCGACCTGCCTATACTTTCTCCCTTGACGACGTGTCTCAAGTTGCGGAAGGGATCACCGCCCTTTGGGCGTTGTCTAAGAAATCCGAGCCGATACCTCCACATCTCCTGGCAAAGCTTACGGCCCATTTGCGCAGACTTGTGCCGATGGATGGGAAAGAAAGCGATTGGCATCACTTGAAGCCTTTGGACTTCGTGATCCCAACTTGGGAGACACTTTGGAGGGTGGTGGCTACGGTGGTAGGGTACGCCAACGGAGATGCTGCTATTAGCAGCGCATTGGAAGATTTCAACGTCTGTCCTTCCGACAAGACATTCCGACAATTGCATAGCGAGGACTCCCCATACAGCGTACAAGATGTTGTCAGCGAGGCCATGCGTTTGCATCCGCCCTCTAAACATATTGGTAGGATGGCAAAGTGGTCGAGATGGTGCCCATCATTCTTTGGTCGTGTCATGGGACTTTGGACGGGGATGTCCCTCAGACGGGCCAACGTTGAGAAGCTCCTCCTTTGCGAACTATGGGGACCGGATGCAAATGAGTTCAGACCATCCAGGCATCGCCAGCGGGAAGGATTTGCAGAACGCGCACAAGCCATGACGTTTGTCTTCGGGCACGGACCGTTGCGTTGCATAGCCGCTTCATGGGCGCCGTTGGCAGCAGGTCTGATTGCAGCTGCTATAATGAGCGAGCTCGAAGCCAATGATTATAAAGTGCACGCAGGATCTGCAATTGGTGGACGGGAGGGCTGGAATGGATGGGTGGTAAAGAGGAGTGAGGGGTCGATATTGGCATAGCTGACATTTCATCAACGTGATTGACTGACCTGTTCTTGTTATACTGCACTCCTTTTCCCGACAATCTGTTGACTTTCCTGGAGCCACCAGGGCGCCCCTGTAATGCTGAGGGTCCACATATCTATTGCTTCTTGGATAGGAATCATACTGAACAAATCAAGTCGCAGAGGGTCGCGCAATATAATCCTGTTATCAGCCTGTTCGAGCTTTTTTAGCGCGTCCATGATGCCCCCGTGGAGTGACAAGAGCTGCACGAAGTCGTCTCTTGGCCTATTTGGGGTGTGAATGTAAACGTTGACCAAGTGCTCGGGCAACTTCAATCCAGCATTTTCGGTCATCGAGGACCATTGATCGGCGACAGCCCCCGAGCGGTCGGAAGCAGAGATGCAAAGGTCGGTCAAGGAAGGGGCAAGTTTCAAAACCCGGTACATGAGATAGACGGGGGAGCAAGAAGATGTCAAATGAAGGCGTTTTAAAGAGTTAAATTTTATATCCAATCCATGGTCTGTGGATGTTTCCAGTGGTCCATGCACGGTAAGCTCTTCCAAAATGGGTAATTCCACGGGAAGGAGTACGAAGGGTCGGTAGAACACGAAGAAGGTATGGACGATCCTCACCCAATCAGAGATGGAGAATAATATACGTTTGAGTGCGGCATAAGCCGCTTTTCTCTGAGTATATTCAGGCGAGAGCGCTCTTGGGGATGAATTCAAGTGCCGCGAATGAGCTGAAATGAAAATGCAACGGACGTGCCGAAATTCTGCTGGGACGATTTCAATCATATCGGCAAAAGCCAGCAGCTGGAGAGGTCCTATAACAGCAACAGATTGATATTTATACGGTCTTGATGTCTCGTTGATGTATCGAGAAACAAGGGAGAGAGATCGTCCTGTAGTCCCGTCGTCAATGCAAGCGAAGGAATATATTTCGGACCATATTTCAGAGGGACAGAGATCCATAAATGGTCCTAAATGCAAGATATTCAGTGGTAATATATGTTTAGAATAAAGAACTGTTTGAAAAGGTCGGCAAGTTTCAAAGCAGGACGGTGATGGTGATGGTTTGAGCAGGACTGCCATGGCATTTGACTTCGCGGCTTACAATGTGTTCGGTCACCTGATTATCTACCGCCACGTCTTTTGATCCGTTGATGACAGCCATGTTTGGTTCCGCCGATCACGCCGCCCGTCTTTCTTCCTTTCCACCATGGCGGCGATCAGCCATGGATGTATCGAGGAAAAGCCTTCCATCTCTCCTATGATAACGGTCACAGACTCTACTGCGGTAGTAGAGATTACTAGACTCAAGGAAGAGCTTGAAACTTTGAAGCATGCGGTCAGTGTTATGCGTTAGCCTTCTGCAAGCACGCTTTGCCAACAAATTGACATGCTTGTAACAGAACCCTCTTCGTATGGCCCAGCTGGCAATTGAGATACAGATTGAGCGGCTTCGCGTTATCGAGATATCCAACGCTAGGGATGCCGCCATTGAGCGGCTGTCTGAGGCTTACTCTTCAATACGCCAGAAGAACGAATTGATAGAACATCTTCAACAAGAAAGCAGAATTGGAAGAAGTGGTCTAGCTTCTGCTTTGACGCAACTCTCTCAGAACAGATCACTCGATTATCAGGAGGCCGAAAGCTACAAGGCGCATATAGCCACTCTGGAGAAGACTGTGGAGGATCTGCGCTTGGTTCTTCGCCAACAGCAGCCGCAGCAACAGTCTCTCGCCTCCAAGGTCAGCGACCCACCACCTCGCTACGAGGAGAGTGCGCTCAAGGCGAGTACTATTTCATATGAGGAGTCATTCTCATCTCAAAACGTGGCTTTCACAGGTTGAAGAAAAATGTATACAAACCGACTTTGAGGAGCCTCAGATAACAACAAGCTCTTCAGATTCCAAGGTGAACAATCCTTGATGGTTTCGAATTATTCTGATGCAAAAAACAGTATATATCACCCGACACCGATGACCCTACGGAACTGACGGACGCGAGAAATGCGTTTCTTGCAGCGATACCTCTTCCTGAAAGTGTACCGGACGCTACTCTAAGCGCTATCGTCATTCCTCCACCATTTACCTTACATGAGTTCTTGAATGGAGCCCCTTCAGTAAGTGATGTTATGAGGCGGATACAACATCTTCTAATGGCCTTTTGTAGGTCTTGAGAAATTCGTTCGTCCTTCCCAAGTTTGCTTGTACGATTGTTTCTATAAGGCACCCCTTATAGGTTATCCAACTATCGGATCCTGCAGGGAATCACGACGACTTGGTGCCCTGATCGAGAAGAGCATGGGTACATGTATATCCCGGCCTTCAAATGCAGCACGAATCCAAGGATAGCTACTGCCCATCGATGGGCTCCGGTGGATGTTATTGGGCGCATGAGTAAGCCAACAGGTAAACTCAGCAGTTTACAGGTGAATAAGATGGCTGACTGTTTATCATTCTGAAGAATGCTTCTTCAATAAGGAAGGGCTCTGGTATTACGCAGGCTCGTACAAGGCTTTCCGCCTTGACACACTCTCGACAAAAGAATGGATGCAGCTGTCCCCCGAGGTACCGATGCTTCCCCCCTTCGCCTGAAGATCATCCGCTTACGCTTCATTAGACTACGGCGGCCATCGTCAAAGATACTATTGCCGGTCGAAAGAACATATCGCCTCAGAATACCTACGAAACGTCCCAGCTCTACGCAGCCGGTGCCCTCAAGGTTGTCTGTGTCGGCCTTCAATGCGTCGGATTCAATCAGGAGGTATACAACGCCCTTATTGAGTACTCCGTCAAGTTCAGCGAGACCAAGTGGAAGCCACTCGCCGCTGCGGCGGCAGCTGCAGCTGCAGCAAGCGGAAGTGCTATGCTTGGATCTCAGTCTCCTACAGGATTTGCGACTGCCGTCGGAACTGGAATCACGATAACTCAAAGCACCTCGGGTCATCCTGGACAGTCTTCTCCTACTCCCAGTGGTATCAAAACGCCAGCTCTTCCTCGTCAGCCTGGCAGCGGATACCACGCACATCTCCAGCGTGCCTCGAGTCATCTCAGCACAACCAGTGCCAGCTCTTCTCTCAGCTCTGTCAGTCTCAATCTTAGTCTAGGCGGCACCAGTCTCAGCACGACCACCTCTGCTGCGAACAGTCCCTCTGCAATGTCTTTGTCTCCTAGCAACCCAACAACACCTGCGTACAATAACTCTCATGGGTACTCACAGTCGTACTTCACTCTGCCCGGTACGCCTGCTTCTTTGGGTTCTGGGTCCGCTTCTACTTCCGCGTCGGCTTCTCTTTCGATTTCTTCTGGCAGTGGACTTTTGGGCTTTGGGTCTTCCCTCTGGAGTCTTTCGACGACGTCGACTTCGACGCCTGTCACGAGCTTGGGTTTGAACTTGACTACGTCAGCTGCTCCGTCTCCTAGAAGCAGCGTGAATATGGATCCCGGCGTTGAAGCTTTCAGTCCTGGCAAGAAAGTGGTTCCAGAGGCCGATGTTGAATGATGTCCCCCTTTACATTGCCTTCCACTTTGACACGATCCGGCAGCTGAAAAGCCTGTTGCACCCTGTCTCCTCTCTCCTTGGCTCTTGTGCACGGAATACTTTCTAGGTCTATGATTCTTGGTTCTGATTCTTGGTTTTGTACTGGCATCCGACATCCTCCAATCTTGTATCTTCGAAATTTTGGGTACAAACTCTTTTGACTCTTCCTTTAGCAGTAGGACATTTTCTACGACGCTCGCTACGGTATTCCCTGGGGTAATTGGTAACCTACATGCACTTGTGACAATAATTGTGAATAACTTGGGTACAAACAATAATCGTAGAAAACATAATATAGACTACGTACTATATCAACAACCATCAATCTCTTGGGCCACCTCCAAAACTTTGACAAGAACGAGAAAACAATCCCCCCAAAAAGGGTATAAAAGAAGCACATCCAACGTCATCCATCCATAACTCACCACGCCAAGCATTCCAATCAGTGGCCTAACACCCGTCCTTCACTCGTTCAAAGCTTCAACGCCGGTGCAATCCTGTGGTGCAAATACCGCGACCCGCCGTCCAATAGCGTATGCGTGCCCGTCACATGCGCCGACGCAGGTGAGGCGAGGAACAGCGCGAGGCCAGCGATGTCCGAGGGCTGGCCGAACCGCCCTGTGGGCTGCCCGGCATTGAAAGCTTCTTCACCGGCTGTTTTGAGTCCGTAGGCAGTCATTTTGCTGGGGAAAAGGCTGGAGAGGGAAAGGGGGATGAGTAGAAGTATTACACGGAGAAGGAGGAGCTGACCCTGGACAGATGGCGTTTACGCTGGAATAGAAGATGAGAAGAGTCAGAGCGAGGGCTTTGGCTTCGTTGGGGGGAAGCGAGGGTACGTACGTTACGTTGTTCGAGATGAGTTTGAGTGCCAGTTGGGACGTGAGGTGGTTCACTAGTAGATAATAATGAGATAAGAATTCAAGATGCAGGAGATTGTGCATGTGCTGTACATACCTGCTGCTTTGCTAGCCTGGTCTTCATGGCAGAGGAAAACAAGTGTCAAGCAAAAGCTCAGCAGTGGAACAAGGATCACTTACAGCTCCAAGTTCCATTGCCTTCTGCGCTGAGTGCACCTTCGCTGCCAGGTTCTACGGAAGCCGTTGAGGAAATGTTGATGACGCGACCAGGGTCAAGATTCGTCGAGTCCTTTGCGAGGAGGTCGGACAGCCTGAACAACAGGATTTCCGTGTTCAGAAGGATGTCTATCTCTTGCTACTTTACGAGGGTAAACTCACCCAGCAGTCACTGGGAAAAAATAGAGGGTCAGGCACGACTGGAAGGGCGAAAAAATTCCGACAAACATACTGTAAAATATGCTCTTCACATTAACGTTGAAAACATTATCCCATCCCTTCTCTTCTGGGAAGTCGAGGAATGGTCCGCCCCACGTAATGCCGGAGTTGTTCACCAGTACGTGGAGTTTGTTCTCGCGTTTGCGGAACTCGGCGATGAGCGCGTTGCAGCCTGCTTTTGACTGGGGTAGAATAGTCAGCAGCATTCTTTGTGGTCAGACGAGCCCATGAATACACCTACTCCAACATTAGCGACAATGTAGTCGGCCTTGGGACCAGTTGCGACTTTGTTGATCTCAGCAGTGGCCTAAGGAAGTAGAGAAGAAGATAGTCAGCAAAGCCATCCAAAATGAAAGTTTATAAGGGTCGTTACTAATGACCCGAAGCTGAAGAAGGGGCAGAAGTGATTCCAACGTACTTCTTTGAGCTGGTTCTCTTTGCGAGCAGCGATGTACACCTTTGCTCCGTTCTGGGCGAACCCGGTCGCAATCATCTTGCCAATGCCGGAGCCTCCGCCCGTGATGAGCACTGTTGGTTGATCACAAGAGTCATATTAACGTCCATAAGAACGAGAAGAAGGTTAGGAAGAAAAGAGAGAAAGCTTGAGCTCTGTCGTTGCCTTCCGTCGACGACAAGTTTAACTTACCGATTTTGCCTTTGACTTTGAACAAGGACTCGAGGCGGAGATCTGCAGAAGACGAACGTAAGAACCGTCGGTCCTTCTTGATGACCATTACAAGTTCGAAGATCAGAACAAAACATACCAGACGACATGATGGAAGTATTACAGCAGCGAAGAGAGGGTATAAAGAGGAAGAACAAGTTATAAAGCAAATATCGTAGGAGGAGTAAGGGGAACCATGGTCGCCGGTTTCTTCAATACCCGTTGGTCATCGTCATTGACCTCGGTCGCCGAGGGTCCGGTACACCCGGAGACCCTGAATTAAAGCAGTTACATGTGACAGCATACCGATAGGGGCTACAAATTTCGCGAAGTGAAAGAAAGCTTTCCAGATGCCGTCCGTTCTCTCTCAAGACCGCCAGAAATTTTTGTAGAACTCGACAGATAGCTGATCAAAGATGCGTAGAGTACGGTTATGAATTGAGCATCATACACTACAGAACATTGGGTTGTGGCCTTCGTCAATAGGACTCGGACTTTGTCTACACTGAGCCTGCACCCCATCTTCTCCCACTTCCGACAGAAGCAAGCACCAACGTCAAACGCTGAGAGACCCGCTCGACAGCATCCCCAACAAATTGCACTCGATTGGTACAAAAAACCTTGTTTGACAACGACATGACAGTCATACCATGACGTACTCGTCCTCTTCATCTCCGTTTCCCACTGGCAGCAAGGCATCGTCGGACGAACTTGAATAGTGAAAAAGAGTATCATCTTGACTACCAGCTGATGCTTGATTATCAAGAAGAGTTTGAGAGGCACCATCCTCGGAGTTCCCTTTAGTCATTGAAACCTCCTCCGTATGCTTGGTGACCGAAGAAGCGTTCAGAAGTAGACGTGCAGATGGTTGAGAATAGGCAACAGAGATCCTCGGTCCAAGCACCAATTCAAGACCAGAAATAGGCTCGCACTCTATTGGTGATTGAGTAGCTAGAGTTCCGTAGTCGTCCTGCAGAACCTTGCCTAATGGAATATTGCTGCTTCTTTGGCCGACAGTGGCAGGCAATAAGGCTTTTCCAGCATGGATTTCTTGCAATAACTGTGACCTGGAACTGCCTGGTGGAGAAGAAGTCGTCGACGAAGCCGTGGCAGCACGAGATCCTTGTGCTACTTGAAGTGGGGGTGATGGAAGGAAAGAGCAACGCGACTGCGTTGGCGTCCGTCCACCGTCCTCTGGATCCCTGCTACCATCAGCTGCCGCTGGAGTACACAGCGTATCATGGTTCCCATTCCCGTCTTCGAAAAATCTGCCCAAATTGAGTGCACTTCGTCTCGACATGAAAATATCCGTTCTCATTTCCTCCTCCAGTGCAGCGGCACGGATCACGTAGGATTGACCTAAGTTGTCAAGCGTTGAAGACCCCTGAAGTGACGCAGAGGGCGCAGACGACGGCGGAGGACCAGGTGGGTAAGAACTTGTAGAGACAGCTTGCGGTGCACCAATGTCCAAATGCGTTGAGCAAGGCGCGATGGACACTGTGCCAGATCGGCCGTCGTTAGCCTTTGACGCTTCGCCATTGGGCACCTTCTTCGTGTTGGTAACACTTCTCCCAGCCAACGTCAAACGCCCCGAGGTAGAGGCTACTGCACCAGGAGCTGAAGGGAAATAAGAGGGTGGTCTCCTACTGCTCTTGACTGCAGATGGCGTAGCAATAGCAGACTGTGATTGAGACAGCAAAGGGGCGGCCAGAAGTGGTAGTGCTTCTTCGTCCTTGATGTATTCACTTCGACTCTGAATCTGCCTCTTCAGCTCGGGTATCTTATCGACAACAAGCCCTACAAGTTCGTCCTTGATAGCTTGTCTTGCCCTCTCCACGCTCCCATTATCCATCGAGCTGTCTTCTCGGCCTTCTTGTAACTGGCCAGCTGAGAGCTCCGAAGGTGGCAACCGAGCCAAGTTATCTGATAACTCTTCCACTCTAGCCAGCAGAATAGCCAGCTCACTCTCCAACATTACGTGTAAATGTTCAGCGGAAAGCGGATCCGAGGGCGGGCGACGAGTCGAGGATTGCGGCGTAGATTTCGCGGCGAGATGGGGTGAAACAATCTGGTGCTGACGCGGAGATGGCACGGGCAACACGAGAGAAGGAGGGGGAAGTTTTGGTGGCGAAGGCTCCTTGCTCAACCCATAAACCAAGGCGTGTATTTCTCCTTCTATCAGTGACAGCTGGGTTTCATTCGTTCCCGTTGCACTTTGGCAATGGGATGAAGACTGATTGGCATCTGGTCCTGTCGAACATTGGGCCGTGGGCCCTTGGATAGGAGAACTCATACTTGTGTTGATGGTATGGTTATCACCTCCTTCTGACTTCGAATTTTCATGAGAACTGGTCTGGGCGTCAGTCTTCAAGATATTTGAAGGAGACTGCGAAGGCTCCGAGGGTGAGGAGTCTGGTTTGTTAGCGTTCCGTAGCCCTGCGGTCAAAGATGATGAGACCAACTTGAAATCGTCGAAAAGACAATGAAAAACTTAGAAACGCACATCGTTGAACCACATCCATCACAACGAGAAAATCGTCCTTGCTAAGGGTGCCCCAAGGACCCATACCAACAAGACTACTGCGAAACCATAATTAAGTTCATGAATATGACGAAAAACTTGAGCATACCAGATCATTTCAAGGTCGTTGCTGCTTATCAGGCCACCTCCCAGCACGTCAGTACAGAACTGCTGCTCTTCGTCCGAGAGCGCCCATTGATGTGGGAGTTTGGAGGCAGGATGGCTATCTTGGCCTGAACTCGAGTTCTGTACTTGGTAAGCCCCGCTCGTATGGGCTGCCGGCGGTGTCAAAGGCTCCATGGTACGAAGTCGAGCGATGAGAAGGACAGAAACCAGACGGAGGCAAGATGGCTGCTTGAATGAAGTCGGGGCGCCTGGACTGCCTGATAACGGACGATGAGATATATAGATCCCAAGAGCGAGAGTCCGGGGGCATGGTCAAGAATAGCCAGCCAGATGCTGCGAGAGCTGTGCTATGATGGTAGGCGACTCGATCAGTCGCACAGTATGCCATACGAAAAGCATTGTTCTCACCTATGTCGCATAGCTTGGCTAGGGAAGCCTGGTATGAATAGTAGACGAGGGGGGAGCTCATAAACCACATGGCCATGAGCCATCAATTCCTATCCCATATCATCCGCCAGCACTGGGTATAGAGATAGAATAAGAAGGTGTAGTGTCCGCAACGCAATGTTCCTTCTGATCTGTGGTAATCAGGTGGCAGTGTTCTGTGACGAGCTCAAAGTCAGTCAAACTATAGCTTGAGAACCATTTGGGAGGCCAGAGTCGTGCATCTATTTCGATCGACTTTGTTCTTGTTTTCGCTTTCTTCCGAGTATTCCGACAGGGCGAAGAGGATGTGGATGAGGTTTTGATGTTTATTCTTGCAAAATAGTATGGGAGCCGTTGAGTAGGTAACAGCGAGATCGTGGACGTGCAGAGACTCATCATGATCCAGTTTCCGAACGAGAATATTATTTGATGACGATACAGCACATTTATACCAAAACGTATTCGTCCTCGTCTCCTGAGTCCGTATCTTCCAATAAACCGCGCAGATGAGGCCCAGCACTGCCCTGACTCTGAGCTGAGTCTGGGCTATCAAGAAGAAAGACGCCATCATTGTCCTCTTTAATAGTTGGTGCACTTTGCTCAGAGACTGACGATACCGAGTCCGTAGCATGATTAGAAGGAAGAGGCACTGGCGGGCACGACAGAGACATTTGTAGCCTAATGACCTTCTCAGTGCCGTAGACAAGGGGGTCGTTGGCAATCCTCGAGAGGATGCCTGCATTTCCATCTTCATCAGGCAGAACCTTTCCAAGTGGCATACTACTCGCACGCTTGACAACTGTGGCCGCGGGCTGCAGGTCCTTGCCCGCCTGAATTTCTTTGAGCAATTTCGACGTTGGAGAGGGAGTAACAGCAGAGAGGAGATATAAAGGCTCCCATTCCTCAGTAGACGTTTCTTGAGGTGACTCTGACGATCTACTGTGCGGAGTCGGCTCAAGGCGAAGCGGAGGGTAAGAATAAGTTAAAGGAGGCCGTCGCCTCATTTGCTCGTTGACCTTCAGATCACAGTCGAAATCTGACGCTAGAGGGTTGTGCGAAATCTGCTGGCCGTTACTCTCCAAGACCTTGCCCAACTCAAATCCTGTACTCCTTTCCACGGTGACAACTGGCTGCAAAACCTTCCTCACCCCGATCTCGCGTAGCAGATCGGACCTCTTCGCGACGTGAGGAAAGAAGAGTCCCCGATCCCGGGTAGGCAACTGGGACGAAGGAGTCGATGAATGAGATGGATAAGAACCTGGAAGAATAGGCTCATCGGCTTCATCACCCAGATCGGCCTTTGCGACTGTCGTTACGTCACAGTTCGCACCTGAACCTTCGAGCACCTTGCCAGTTGGCAGGTTTCCCCTCTTCACGACAGTCTTGGTCGGTTTGAGCTGCTTCCCAGCCCTGATAGCCTGGATCAAGTTGGTCACTGCGACACTTGGAGGGCGAGAAGGCGGTGGCGGTGGCGGTCTGCGCCCTTTCGTCTTGCTTGAAGCTGAAGTTGTGGTCGCCTTTGACGATCGTGATAAAGAGGTAGCTAGAGGAAGGGGCGGGGGCAAAGGGTCCGAACACACTGGAGGAGACAACGGTGGAGGCCTCAAAAGCAGATCCTTCGTAGTTATCTCTACCTTGGCTTTTCCTTGAGCTTTGATCCTCTTCTTCAGTTCTGGTATTTTGTCAACCACAAGCGAGATGAGCTCCTCCTTGAGTACTTGTCTCTGAGCATCCTTGTCTTGCTGAGGGTACTCAACACCATCAGCAGCAGCAGCAGCACACGCTGATCCGGGAGTTGGGGTTGAGACCTCGGCCAGCCTATCCGACAGATCCGCAACTTTGTCCTCCAAGAGGCGGAGCTCCTTCTCCAGACTGGCACGAGATGTTTCAGCCAGGGGTAAGACGATACATGTGCCAGGCAATGGTAGAGGCGGAAGAGGTTTATTTCCAGGACTTTCTGGAGAATCCTGCTGCGGAGGAGTTGCAGGTAGAGAAGGTAACGACGGTGACGCTACCAGAGACTGTGGAGGAGGCGTAAAATGGCATCGGAATGCACTCGAAGGCAGAGCGGGGCCCGAAGGCTCTAAGCATAGGGCTTCTGTCAAAGCCAGGATCTCCTGGTCGAGCTTGGCTAGCTCGACTTCTGTCTTCTCCATCTCAGTCTGAAAGGCGGAGGTAGGGCCACCTGTTTCTGGCGCTCTTGGATATTCGTCTACAGTATGCCATGGGATCTTTTGATTCGCAGATTGATTATCACCTCCCAACTCGACAGGTTCAGAATGAGGCGATTGGGAGTCCAAATGGACAGAGGCAGTTGAAGACAGGCCTTGCGAGAGTACTTCCGGTAGCTCGTCTGGAATAGCGACACCCTGCAATCCTGTAACGCGCGATGATCCAAGAGTGAGAAAATCAATTAAGAACCGATGAGACATACGTCGATGTAGCAGCCCTAATGCAACACGAAATTCGAGCTTGTCAAGCGCTCCACGATTCCCCACGTCCGCAAGAGCCCTATAGAATTTATACGCAAGGTGTGAGCAAAATAAGAATGAATGAGACGATTGTATTAATCATACCAGATTTTCGCCAGTTCCTCCGTGGTCAGTCCAGTAGCACCGAACAGTTCATTTGCAAACAAGCCTTGGAAGAGACCTGTGTTGCTTTTGTCCCATGAAGCGAATAGACGGTCGTAAACTTCCTTTTCATGATCGAATAATGCCCATTGACCCTGAGATTCGGAGATTGGGCTACGACCCCGAACCAAATCCGGATGAAGTAGCCATTTTTCCTTCAAAGAAGCACCAACCAGCGAACTCGGAGTTGCTGAATCAACTTCCAGGTCCAAGATATCTTTCGAGTCCATTAGTAGTGCGAGTTCCTGTTCGGTTTCGGGGCCCGAGGAGCAAAGTATTGGGAGGTCTGATAACAACGATGTTGAAGTGGTTCGCTTGGAGCAATCATGCCGCAGATAGGCCGGAGGAGGGGTTGGTATCATCGTAGAGAGGCCCTATCGATGGCAGCGAGAATAAGACCACATATTGCAACGCATTCCCTGCTTTATATAACAAATGACATCAACTGCGCAAGTTTGTCAAGGAAGCCAGATGCTGCGAACATCAAGCCTGGGTGACTCGGTCCATCGCACTCTATGTCATATTTCTGAGAAAGGTGTTGAAACTTGAAGTCATCCAAGGGAATAGGTACCTTTGCCCGCAGGTGGTTTGACGCGAGAAATACACTTGTATGACTTCTGTAGAAATGAGTCATCTGGTGGTCCAAGAGGTGTCTGCTCAATGCACAGCCTAAAATTGTGTCGTCAAGGTGAAAGATCAAGTTCAAGTTGACTGTTGAGCTTGCTGCGCACTGCACTCTGCGCTGATCAGGTGATTCGTCGCGACAACGCAGCGTCGACATGTCGCGTCTACGGTCTGACTCTAAGTTTGTCTGACTGCAAATTGAGTGGCGCGAAATTATTCCGTCCTGGCGAGGAAGGTTGAATTGCAGATTCTGTCCATCACTTCCAATGAGCTGCACTACTTAGTAGATTGCTGGCCTAAGCTAGTGCCAATGCTGCTCCAAGTTGCTATGAAGTCGATGTCCCATTCTCGTCAACGAGAACTGAAGAGACAACGTTGAAACTTCCGTGTCAGAAAAACCCGCTGACTCGCGCCCCACTGTTGGCGAAAGATGTGAAGATGAGGTTCGCCTCCCGAAGCTTTCTCAGGTCTGGATCTCTTTCCCAAATGTCTCTCAACCGTGTATGAGAGTCGTCTCCGATGTACGAGTTGCTGCCCGCTCGATTTATATATCGATCCCAAACGAGTTCAATAGGCTGGGCTACACAAAGAGAGTGTCTCTCTTTGCCAACATAGCCAAGAAGTTTGGCCCAGGCCAATGACTCGAGCTCGTCTTCTGCGTTAATGCCCTGAATGCAGATCTCGAAAATAATTTTCAATTTTGGAGATCGGCTGTTACGGGGAAGGGTGTCCAACATGGAAGCAACATAAGGAATGTTTGTGTGATAGTGAGGATCACCGATGGAATGGTCAAGTACAGATCTTCCGATTACACTGCGCAAGGTCAACCTGCGAAGACTGTGAAGACGATCTAGGTTCGGTGGAGCAGGTGAGCGTAAATTGATTGGTTCATCGTTGTTCAATGAAAATGTAGACATCACTGGATGGCCTCTTAGCGTTAGACGACCTGAAAACTGTGTTCAACACTCAACTCACCATGGGAATCCACCTTGGTTTGCAGTAACCTTAGCTCCAAGACCTTAAGACTGCTTGAACATTGTGTAAGAATCAGAGATAGCGGTTCAAAATCTCGCACAGAGAGGAAAAGGGCAGTGAGACGTGTGATATCGAAAGGACATGTTTTCGGCTGTATCCAAGTCTTGAGCCGGCCTTCACCCAGATTTTCGCGTACTTCGAGGAAGTCTAATTGGGTTTTAGTGCTTGGCAAAGCTGTGTCTTGAGCCACGAGGAGATTTGACACCACAGCGTTTCGCAGATGCAAACACTTTGCGAAGAACGAGGTAGGCACCCCAAGAAATTGCGAGATGTCGATTTCGCATAAGTCCTTGACTATGCTAGGAAGAAATGCCCTCATTGTTGGTTCGAGGTTGGGCCAGGAATACAAAGATCCATGTCCAAAGAAATGCAATGTCTTCAAGCTGGAAAGCTTGGGCATGATGGAGTATAGTGGGAAGAGGGGACTTGCAGAACTTTTTGCAGTGCCGTCGTTTTTGAGACCAGGTCGCAACCAAGCTGTAATCAAAACGGAGCGGATATAGGCAGCTAGGTGAGGGGAGCTGTTTAGAAGTTCCAAGAGCTTTGCGCCTGTTGTGTGCGCATCTTCGAGGTAAAATGTGCTTTCTTGGTCCGATCCTCTACTAGTTGTCACCAGCACGATACGAATATGATAGAAGAGGCGCTTCTGGCACAGGATGCTGAAAGCACGATTGGTACAGGAGAAGCTTGAGAGAGTTGCTCTACCGGACCGAGACTTCGGATCCAGACCGCCAAGGATTTTGTCCACAAGCTCTAAGGGCAAGGCAAGCTGAGATGCCATCTTCAGCGATTCGCGAGTGACCTGTGCAAAACGTCAGGATACTTAGAGCGTGGAGTTTGACAAATTGGGGCTCCCGGTTGACTCACAGAAGTAGAGTTGCACAGTCAGTGTTTGATCCAAGTTGAGAGTCAGTCGACTTGGATTCAAACTTGTATGCTATGATAACAAGTCGATAATCGTCGAGTGTCGATGACACAACTCAACACAGGGTAAACGCCACGTGCTGCGTCGTCCAGTGAGTCAATCCCGCAGAACTGGACGTCTGCCAGTTGTCCATCGTAATCTTCATTGACGATTCGGTGAAGCTCTGGTGAAGCTGGCATATCGTGGTGCGCAAGAAGAGAATTACAGTCAGGCTGTGACTGTCCGATCTAAGGTAGGGTTAACATTTTCAACATGGTCATTTTGGACGCCCAGTTAAAAACANAAGAAGAGAATTACAGTCAGGCTGTGACTGTCCGATCTAAGGTAGGGTTAACATTTTCAACATGGTCATTTTGGACGCCCAGTTAAAAACATGTTATTAACATGTTAATAACGCGTTAAAAAGGACCGTGTTAAAAAGTCGGACTTTTTAACCCTACCTTAGTCCGATCTGGAGGTTCAATTTTTCAAAGGCAGATTAGATTAGATGGGAATCAATTACATAATCCAACCCTGTTAGTTCCTGCCAAGTTCTTTCCCTACCTGGCACCGCGACATTGCTGGTCCCAACTCCTTTCACGGTCAGCTCTACCTTTTAGGGTCTTCATAGCTACCGCTATCTCAATAATGAAGCTCAAAGATTTATCTTTAACCAGAAACATCTTCCGAGCTATGTGTGGACAGTGGCTGGGCGTAGCGCCACGAAGTCTCGTCGACATATGGACCGTCCACGCTAGATGGCACGTTATTAGTGTTGATCATCGACTTAACTAACAAAATGTCGGCTCTTTGGACCAGTGGGGGAGGGTAACATCAAAACTGTTGATGATAGCATTGGTCACCTCCCAAATGATTCCGGGTAGAACGCTGGCAATGACGATGTTGATGTCGAGGGTCCAGTGTCTTCAAGTTGTGTGCAAGTGCTACAGGAGCGACTGTGGTGGGTTTCGTTTTGACCAATAAAGTCGAGTAGACAACCTCGGGTAAGGATTCATTATGAACAGTACCTAAGATAGCTCAACAGCGACGACGGCGCTCTGTACTTTCCCGCACGCCCTACCTCTGGCTCTCTCGCCGTAGCAGAAGACTTCATTGATGTCGACCTCGACCTCTCACTCTTTACTGGCACTTTTGGACCCTCAAAAATCTGCACCTTCACCGAGCTTCATTAATGGAATTAGCACTAGAAGTTTACTCGAACTTGGTAACTCCCATTTGACTCGTAGGTGGAAAGTTCGCCTGACGCCAATGCACGGGCCGCCTCCGTCTTCATCTTTCCAAGTGAGTGCTACATGATACCATGCGGTGTATTTCAATCACGAATCCTTACTCCTTGTTCGCTACTGTAGCACTTGTTGCGACATGATTAAGGCTAGATATCCATGTCGGGGACTGAGAGTGGCTTTTCCATTGGTGAGTGGATTCAGTCGCAGGTAGATATTTGACAGAGAAGAAGTGGAGAGAATTAATTATTATAAGTGATCAGCTAGAGGAACATAGCTTGTCAGTGATTCCAAAGCCCGCCCACATTTAGATCTCACATTAAACGTGCCTACTTCATTCCCGAGGGCGACGCTCCTTGGACCTCAAATGGAAGGTGGCTCCTATACAATTATGCCCTAGGGCCCTAATGATAATGCCGAACAGGCGTTTTCTGTCCTTGCGTAAATTTTACATTGACACCTTTGACTGACGTAGATTCCACTCCAAAAATGAGGCTCGTCTGATATCTTGCGGCGTACTTCATCCAAGGCCCGCCAGTACGTCCGATGCGCATGGAAAATTAACGATACGAGAAGTTGATCCTGGAGCTAGGCAATGATGTCGGCGACGATGATTACCAGCAGATGACCCGGACATTGGAACCAAGTAAATATACACACGGTAAGACACCTCAGTCCAGCTTTCTAAGAATGTTCAAGCTTTGGCCGCATCTGGAATTGAGCAATCACAGCTGGAGAGGGCAGAGAAGGGCTTTGCCGGGTAGCCATCGAGAAGCAATCTATTTCGAACGTTTGTCAGTCATGGGGTGTCTGTGTCAGGAAGTATCGCATTTATAGCTTTTTGATTTTGAATTTCAAAGTCGGGCCCTTTTTGCGCCACACAGACATGGCAAAATTGGAGTTGTGGCTTTCCACCTACAATTCTACTTTCTTTTCTTGCACAAGAATGGCATGGTCTGCGATTTATGACTGGCAGTATTACCACAGTATTACGCACCCACCGTGGCACGTCCATGCGAAACGGAGGACTGAAATACTGCCCGATCGAAGCCAGCAGCCAAGCCGAATTCGGCCTTCGTGCTTTCCTCGTTTCGTGCCGTGATCATGAGCTTCCCCGTCGACGGTCCTTGAGCAGGACCACACCCCATCTGACCATCCGGGGCTGTGGGTTATAAATACGCTTCCTAAAATAGCCACCGACATCGTGTGAATGGTTGGGCGCTAGCTTTAGCTAGCTGCGATCTCCACATCCTCTTCGGCTAGAGTTCAACTTTCAGCTTTTGCCTCCGTTTCGAAAGCTATTGCTCCTTTCATACTCATTAATGACGTCGATTAGCAGGCTCCCTGAAGTAGCCACGGACATTAACTATCATCTCTATCATCATATCCATATGCCTCGGCATGCGAACTGCTCATCATCGGCCAAACTGGTTCTAGCTGTGGACAGCCAAGGCGGCATGGTCGACCTAAAACCTGGTACTGAGCGATAAATACTTTAAGACAGAACTACAGAGAAAAGGGGGAAGTCTTTCAACTATATTTCCTTGCATTCACAATCCCCGTACAGGACGCCAATCACTGTTTGGTCATACGACTCCCTGCTTTATTTGGAAGTTTCCACTCAAATCTTGCCTCGAAGGAGAGTACGGAGATGCTCAACCTGCAGCGATGGTCCGGAGTAAGTCCATAATTCAATCAGTTGCCCCCTCATACAAGAGTGATCAGTTCCCGCGCAAACACTATGAAAGTACGGCTTCATCGAGTGAAATATCCTAGGATGCTGGATTTACAAGAGAATTATGGCCTCAGTCACTGTACGTCACGGGCTCTTGAAAAAGAACGTCCGTACAATAGGTTTTAGCGCATAATCATCACTTCAACTTGAGCGCATAGTGGGACAATCATATAATCTTGGAGCTTACCTCTTGGAATGGAACCCACCATGGCTGAACCCGAGTCCCAATGCACATACTCGTTCATTGGCGTTGGACTTCTCTGACACCAGCATCTCCATCGAACCCGAAAGGTGGAGTAATTAATTCTTGGTAAAGCAGTTACAAAGCGGCACGTTTGGCATTTGGCTTTAGTAGTGGAGGCGAGGTCCACCACAAAAACGTATAAATACTCGTCGCTCTTGAGCTTTTTCACTCAGCTCAAGTTTTCCTTTCCTCGAACAGGTCAGTTCATCGTCATGCAGTAGAACGTTGGACTCACCTCATTTTTTTTCTGTCATCCAGAAGTTATATCATCTCACCGCAATGCAATTCAACGTCACCTTCGTAGCCACCGCTCTTCTCGCTTCCGCCTCTTTGGCGATGTCAGCCACGATTACTGGCTTCGCTGGGGCGGACTGCTCTGGCACTCAAGGCCAGAGTTTCAACGTGCCGTCCGGAGAATGCTTCAGTTTGGGAGGCGGCTCTACCAAGTCGATCCGATATTCTGGTGTACCCAGTGAAATCGAGTTCTATATTTCTGGTGGCGGCCACGATTCTTGCACCAATGGCGCGCAATTGACGCTTGGTGGTGGCTCTGGATGTGGAACCGCGCCTGCTGGGTAAGCTCTCAGATAAAGCCTTCTGATGTGGTGGAACTAATCATATTTGTTTGCGGCAGAGTTAACTGGGAGAGTGTCGCGGTCTTTTAAATCTCTATTGATAGTTCAGATATGTGAAGGAATGTGTATCGAAAGTTGTAATTACCCAAAGAATTTGCACAGTCAAATAAAACTGTTTCAGGCCGAGACACATTGTGAGGATGTCCTCCCTACGCCAGTTGGCCGATCCAGAGATGAGATGACCGATGAAGGTGGGATGTCAAGAGCTTGAAGACTCGGACTAGGTAGTTTGGATATGACATGACGAATTCGGAAGACGAGCACGGCTCAAAGTTGTTGACATAGCTTCTTTAGCTGGGGCTTGTGTCCTGCCAGCAAGGGATCTGCAGTCAGAGTCTGAGCTCATCGTGGCTTCAAGTGAAAGGTGATGGCGGTTCGCGATCGATTTCGCAGACACTGAAAGTGGAAGCTATTACCCACGAAATGTATAGACTCCAACATCTACCGAACGGATTCGTGTTCTCTTTGTGCAAGAAGTGGACCTCCTCCATTCGCAAGTCTGGAAGACACGAGAACGAGGAATGGCAATTCTGTCATGGTCGACATTCACGATAGTCGACCTAATGTGACATACGGTCAAACGGGGTCGACTTCAGCCTTGCGACTTCATGAACACTTTTCCATCCTGCTTCCAAGCCATCTCCTGGGACCTGGAAGGCACGTTGCTACTTATTCACATCTAGTTTTTGCACTGATCTCGTTCTTCAGCCTGATCTCCTGTCTACAACATGCGATCTCTGTCACCTCATTGCATTGTTCTTTTTCCAACGCAGTCGTGCAGGTATTCTATGACTGTTCGAGGTATATCTCTTGCTGACCTCGTGTCTGACAGCATTGTCGTAAATGTGGCGGTATATCTTGTGCTTCGTGTGCTTCTCAAACAACGACTCTACTTGACATATCAAACGTCTTCATCAATCCCTCTTTCGTCGTGCTCATATCATCACGTCATGGCTCCCCTGGCTGCCCAGTCAGCGAATCGCGCGTTTGCGATGCCTCCTGGACGTCGTTCTACATAACCAGTTCTACAGCTGAAGACGAGGAATGACATACAAGTGTGTCGAATGACTTCCGTCCTTCCGTGGTGAATCGATGCCTTTGGAGTTCGGATTTTGACAAAATGAGGCGGTTCCTTCTTGCGTGCACCTATCTCACATGTACAAAGCTCGGAATGTATCCGAACAGGTTGTCCCATCATCAAACTGCCTTGTCTTGCTCTCTGATGTGTGCAGTTAGTGGCCACGTGCACCCCGAATATTCCTGGTCGCTGTCAGTGGTCAACTATCAAGAATCATTGCGGTGAATTCTAGAAGGTGATGGGTAAAATGTTCCACGAATATATAGATCTCGTACGAGAAGAACCACCGACTTGATATCTTCGCCCTGCTCGCTTTCCACATTTTCTTGTTGCGAAAAAAACACCATGGGGGAGACTCCTTTCAGGATCAATGTTCCCGACGAGAGGATTGCCCTGCTCAAGCAAAAACTCGCTTTGATCGATTTCCCAGATGAGTTGGAGGAAGCAGGCTGGGAGTATGGTGCCCCTCTAGCTGACGTGCGTCGACTTGTGAGAAGGTGGGCTGATGGCTACGACTGGAGGAAGGAGGAGGCGAAATTGAACGAAGAGCTTCCTCAATTCACGCAAAACATCGATGTCGCCAAGTTTAGCGCATTGAATATCCACTACGTCCACAAGAAAAGCTTGCTCGCTGAGGCCATCCCCTTGCTCTTTGTGCACGGTTGTGAGTACAAATTCCTAAGTCTCTTCAATGCATCGCTGTAACGAGACTTCATTTAGGGCCTGGCAGTTTTTTAGAAGTCCGTAAGGTACTTCCTCTGTTGGTGCAGACGTCTCCTGGCCATCCATCATCCCACGTTGTTGCCCCCAGCTTACCAGGCTTTGGATTCTCCGAGGCTCCGAAGAAGAAGGGATTCGAACTCGTTCAGTACGCGGAAGTATGTACTCTACGCGTCTTTCAGAGCGTTTTGAGTCTTACCTACTTTGGACGACAGGTCTGCCATAAGTTGATGTTGAGCCTTGGTTACAATGAGGATGGTATCTAGCATTTCGCTGTGATGTCCTTCCTATTGTTGATCAACCTTTTTACAAAGTGACACAGGGAGGAGATTGGGGGCACATGGTGCGTCGTTGTTAATGTACTGGGGGCTAAACAGGTTTTAACGATTATGTACTAGATCACTGCTAAGATAGCTGAAATCTATGGCCACAAACACTGCAAAGCGCGTCATTCAAACTGTCCATTGTCAGGAAGTTCTCATCTCTGCAGTGAACCTCTTTCCTAACATTACTTCACCACTTTAGGGCTTCTCCTCCGCAATTTCTTCACAACCCTATCCTCTACATCTCCAATCTTCTTTTGGGTTACACTCCTAGAGAGAGGGAAGGCCTAAAGAGAACAGCGTGGTTCCGACAGAAGGGGAGTGGATATTTCGAAGAACAATCGACCCAGCCCCAGACTCTTGGGTATAGTCTTTCTGACTCTCCAAGTGGTCTTTTGGCGTGGATTTATGAGAAGCTCGTCACCTGGACTGATAATTACCCATGGGAAGACGACGAAGGTAAACCTCATCTTTAATCTATCAAAAGCATGCTAAGGAACAATTCTCCTAGTCCTCACTTGGATATCTATCTACTGGTTCTCGCGAGCTGGCCCAGCTGCGTCTGTCCGGATTTACTACGAGGCGAGAAAAGCCCGGGGGCGCGATATTGCAGGAGGGAGACCCAACGCTATCACCATTCCTACTGGATACTCTTATTTTCCCAAGGAGTTGATACAAGTACCTCGAAGGTATGACCTTTGAATTGCTAAATGTGCAGCAACATTGAATGTTCTTGCGATTGCATTAGGTGGACGAAAGCACAAAGCGTCGTGTTCGAATCAGAACACGACAGTGGAGGGCATTTCGCTTGTCACGAGAAGCCAAATGAAATCGTCGACAACCTCAGGAAGATGTTCGAAAAAGGCGGTCCGGCCTTTGGCGTTGTGCAAAGCAAGAGTGGACATGCAACTCTATAGGACATGCTTAAACGAATACCGATCGTTTACGGACTTTCTTCGAAGTGATCTAGGGTCTGAGGACTGGATTCTTGAAGTCATCAAACGAGCACCACCGGTACCAGCCGCCTCAAGTTACACATCACCCAACACTCCTCATTATCTTCGTCTGGCCTCTGAATCCTCTGGCACCTCACGAATTCAATCGCCTCCACAAGATGGTTTGTTCGCGACCTTCAACTTGGCTCCCTAATGTGGTCTCTCCGATGCGCGGAGATCTGGACTTTATAATCCGAAGGACTGGGGCTAGCCGTCGACTGGAGGAGCCATGCTCTAGCGGTAGCCGAGAGGAAGCGGCAGCCGTTCTTGAAGAGCCGGATGGTCTGGACTGTGGGCTTACTGTCAAAAGTTGCAGAAGCGGCGGAAGTGCCAGGCGCGAAGTATCATGAATTTGAAGAGAAAAGCGAGTCGACGATTTCCATGAGTCGAGGAGATGGTCACGGTCAGGACCTAAGAGCAGGACTGTTGCCAATCTCAGCACCAGCAG
>NHYE01001369.1:0-21819 GCA_002938385.1 Gymnopilus dilepis | reverse complement strand
ACCGAATGAAAAATGGGAATCAGGTTTCGGAGTGCCCTTGGGTAATGCTCTACCGACAGAGGGGGAGGAACATGCAGAGGAACGTTGGAGTGCCCGTGGGTAAGGCTCTACCGACAGAAGGAGGGGAAGGCAGAGGAATGATGGAGTGCCCGTTGGTAAGGCTCTACCAGATAAGACAAGAAGCGGACAGAAGGAATCCAGCAATGGGAGTGCCCATGAATAAGGCTCTACCGACTGAAACAACGGACTTGCCCACTGGTAAGGCTGGTCGCAAGACAGACATGGCAATGGAGAATGGGTAATGACGGGCAGGACGTTTCAAGAAAATTTTTCAAAGAAGAAATATGGGCAGAAATGCAAAAGTTAAGATTTCTGGAAACGTACCAATGCTTGTGCTTGTGAACGAGCAGGGATCTGCCTTCAACGAGTCAAGACCTTTAGACTATCGTCTGTAGATGAGAGTTGGGGTGTTCGCAAGGGAGTGGCAGTCCAATTTAAAGGAGCGATCTTGCCCTTTATCGATCGCAAATGAGTTTCCAGTCCTTTGGAAGAAACTTTGTGCGCTCCGCCGAGCGCATCAAGCCGCATCAAGTAAGCTGCCTTATCGGTTGCACCCCGCCATATGCGACCAGGGATTAACCTTGAGCCGTACATTGGCCGATTGAGGGGTACTGAAGGTCGATGTTCGGATCAGGTTAGGATCCGATGTGATCAAGGGCGCAGCCTCAGCGCCTACAGGCTTTTCACCACAAGATATGATAGTTTCATGACTGCGAATATGTTGACAGTAGTGTATCCGTCCCATAAAGAGTTTCCAAGCAGCAAATAGGACCATGACAAGTCGATGATGCGGCAATAGGCGGGCAACTTGCACTGAATTTCTGAGTTACCTAAGTCGTAACGTAGCTGTAACGAGATAAGTCCACAGCAGAATATACAGCATGAGAGTTGACGCGTTGACGTTTGTAGAGTAGGGTTCGAGTGCGAGAGAGTGCGAAAGAAATTACGAAGTTGAGTTGGTTGCCGGAGAGCACCAGTGTGATGCTTATCTAACACAAGTCGTTCCGAAGTTTCTGCGAAACCCAAGTTGATTGATAAGATAAGGCATCCCATGCTGGATAGGCTCGGGAGCACGATTTGCGTTCCAACTTCCGAAGTTCGCTCAATTGAGGATCCTAATCTGACCGAAGCTAGGATCAAAATTGGAATCAAATCGGCCTACCGTGAAACGAGGGGTCAGCACAGAGCCTTCAAACTCGGTGTGCCTTCAATCAGGTGCAGTATCACTGAATTGTGTGCTGAAATGCTGAAACCTCTCAAGCTCAACTTGGACTGGCAGCGACTTCAATCTTACAATGGCATTTCGATCTCTATCATACAGTACCGTACGTAAAAGGACTCCTCATGGCATGGATTTGCATTAGATTCGAACGCGGCATCGCTGACGTGGAACCGAATCACTCATCTGAATTTACATTTTCCTCTTCATCACAGTACAAAATGATCGTCTAGTTATCAGTCGTGATCAGCTATGAAAGAGGTTCCAGATGGTCGGACTTACCCTTGAGAGCGACATAGCGACTACGAGTTCTTGGCCCTCAAAGTTCAAGGGAAGGCAAGCATAATGGCATACTACTTGACTTGGAGAGACTAGTTCCAAGTCACTGAGACACGCAGACCAAAGTTGAGCCTTCAGAGCTGGGAAACAGAGATACGGATCACGGGTGACGAAGGCAGTTTTATGACATCGGATGGCAAGATAGGTCAAGAGAGGACCAGCACTCGAACGAAAGCGTACTATGTAGACTACCTGAGCTGGGATTGGCTCCGGAGAGTCCCCATAAGTGATCATCGCGCAAGAGTTGCCAGAGTGCTTGTTTGATGTGGTGTATATCAAGCCGCTGATTACGATCGTGGAGGGGAGGAGAGCACGCAGAGGCGGCTCAATATTGCTTCTTGTGAAGGCGAACCGTAAGTCTGGAGGCAGAGAACGTTGCGTTCCTCCAGCAACCTCGGCTTTTCTATTGCTCAGCATTTCGGGTCGAACAATTGTCTGTACCCTGTCGCGTAACTGGGAGCAGAACAGTGCCTCAAACAGCGGCCGCGAATTTTGTATGATTTCTGGACAGCCAGAAGTCGACAGGAGCGTCTGGAGATTACTCATTCGTGCATATCCATATGCCATTGTATCTTCCATGTCTCCTATTGGTTAATCAAGTTGACGCTTATCCAAGCCTGAGGCTATTTGATATAACGCACCAACTTTGCCATTATTCGGAATTCTTTGAAGACTTCCGACGAGTCTCTCAAATGGAAATGCCCACCAAGTGTGAACCGGACCGAAGAGAATAAGATAACGATGAATATGAAGTGCCATGTGGTGATTGGGTTTGAGCTTATATCCAGGAAAGAGGCGCTTTATCCCGTTCAGATAATCCAGCATATGATCGAGATATGCATCTGCATTGGCAGTGCTCACTTCGTGAGATGTGGCGAGAATGATAGCGGAGATTAGAGAGAGGGTAACCTTCATGACCTCATAACACTTCCTCGAGCGTTCGTCATTTGCTGTGGTCAAAGACCATAAGCGAATCAAGGCAATCGCAAGGTGGGTAGTACCTAAAGCCCGCCATTGGTCAGCCTTGAGCTTTCCGTGCGAGGCTTGCCCTAGGTTCAGGGGGACAGAAGTCATCCACGAAGGAGTAAGGAGTTGTTGTAGATCCATGTGGATGGCTTCCATCTCATTGGGCTGTAGAACGTGCCCACAGAGGGTCGAGGTGGTTGCGCCTGGTTCGCGAGTCTCGTTCTGCGCTTCGCGCTGTAGGTTGCAGTTCAGGATAAGATTTCAAAAGTCTGCGAAGCACTTGCCCAATCAAGAATGCTTTCACAATAATCTTGTTTTGAATAGACTTTTCGGTCTGCAGGAAGGACTGGGAGGGTGCTTCGAATATCATTGCAGATAAACTGCAGAGCCTCTACGTTGACTCTCATTAGCTTTTTGATTCCAGCTTCTCGGACAGGACCGAATGTAGTGTTGAATGGGCTTTGTAACCAGTTTCTTACCCTCTCTATACCTTTCATCGTATTGTTTGGCAAATTCTGTGTGGCATCACTGAATTTGATTTCTATTGTTGGACCTTCACGGAAAGGCTTGACGCGTAAGCCGAGTATATTGGTAAAATGTTCGTTGATAAGCCCAAGAAAGTGGTTGTGAGCGGGGTCAACGACAACACTGTTGACCATGTCAAAGTAAGTGAGTCGCCTAAGCTCGGAACACCTGATACCGTTTTTCCTGAATTTCTCTTCTTTTGATTCGTCTGTAAGGGCTGTGTCGTATTCTTCCATTGCGTTGCGATACTCCTCGTCTGTTCTTATTTCCCAATGAAAGAAGTCTGTATTTTGGAGACCTGGTTTAGACAGTCTGCAACAGCAGACGTTACAGAAATGCTCGCTGTTGTAAGAAGCGAACCCAGAGATCTTCCTTGCTGCTGGGAGGTCACAGATGACCAAGATGAGTGCACACATAATCAAGCGACCCTCAGGACATTTCACTGTCTGAGAGAAGCGCACGCCCGGCTTCCAGAATTCGACGAGTTCATCGACGATAGGAGTTAAGTAATGATTCGATGCATCAAGAGGAGGTTCTTTGGGTCCAGGGATAATTCCCGCCAGGAACATATTTTCCGGTTTATATCGTAGGTGGATAGGAAGGTTGAGACAGACCAGAGAAATAACTCCGCACGAGACTTTCTTTCCGGACTGCTTATTTGATAGCGGGTTGAAAAAGTCAAAGCCGAGGCTAAAACAGTAGCGCCCTTCAGGTCCACTAGTAGAGCGGAAAGGCTTCCCATCGGGGCCAAGAAAATCACGGAAAAATTTGCCGTTGAAAAAGTCGCGCATTGGAGTTTGGTCTCGTGCATCAAAAGCAGAGGCCTGGTCCATGTACTCCTCGAATCCAACACGAGACGTTAGAGATGCGATGTAGTCCTTGAAGGAGAAGCCAATAAATCGCTTGATTGGTACTTCAACCTTGACGTCTCCGAAGAAACGCGGTCGCGTGAGGCGCGTCCCACATGAATCGCCATTTTTTACCTTGCAATGAGAACAATACGCTGGGTACAGGGGCACAGGGGAAGACGCGTAGAAGCTCGGTGCATAGAGCTTCTGGCAGGAAAATTTCGGACAAACTGCATAGATGACTTCCTTCGAATTGCGCAGGAAATGTTTTACAGCAGTCTCCGGATCTTTCGGAAAATCCGAAAGGAGCTTCTGGTCTTGAACCGAAAGTGAGGACCCATTACGCAAGAGAGCCAGCTGGACTATGAGACCAATCATGCCTAACAGAAAGCGACAACCTCTTCTGCTGAGATGCAGAGTGACCTGTAGGACGGCCATCGTAAAGATAGTTACTTGTATAATCGGATCTGAATTCGGCAGAATCGGTGCACTACGGCTATCTGTGATTATTGATCAGAAGCAATAGCGCCATAAGATTGTTTGAGCTCACTGGTATCGTAGACGGTACTTGGAGTACGGAGTCGAGGAGTTGCGGGAAGCTTACTTTGCATCTCCTTCCAGCATGTTTTGGCCTCCCTCAGTTTATGCATAAGAGCAAACAATTGCTCGCTGACAGACTTCTTCGCTTCTTGAACTTCTGGAGACCTGCCTGCGATACTCGAAAGCTTGCTCGAGATATCACGGGCAGCAGCTGAAGATTCCGAGAGAGGGAACACGTCTTCCCGGCTTTTCGGTGCTCCCAAAGTCAAGAGTCCCAGTTCTACAGAATCCGACAGAGTGCCAACTTCTTTTTCGATGATGCTCAAATGGTGCAGGCGACTATGGACCATGTGTTGGTACGTCTCCAGTCTTGGCGGGCGATCGCGTGGTCGAACATCCTGATTCGGCAAATTGTCCCCGAGTCTACCTCCAGATGCTAGGTGTGCATTGATGGTATCCTCTTGATGTCTGGCGATTTGTTCCGTTAAGTTGACTGCAGATTGAAATAGAGTGATCTTGTCCTCGCGCTTGTGCCGATTGAAGGCGGCGACGGAGACCTTTGCGCCATCACAACGAGCGAATTCGCAGTAGCAGGCGGGCATTGTGCGCACCCTCAAATTCGTTGAATTTGGACTAGCTACACTACCTGACGAGGAAGGCTCTTTATATCCTTGAATAGAGCTAGTTGGCGGGGAAAACAAGGTCACTAGCCAGTCGTCAGGACGTGACAAGAGATTTCCTAAGAACCTTGTTGGACGGCCTTGTATCCAATCGACATACTATTCCGATCCAAGCCTTCTTGGAACAAGGAAAACACTGTAGCCGTACTCTTGTCTTTGATTACGGTTAATGGGTGGGTATCCATCTAGAGGGAAGATCACGACTCTTAGCAAAATGACGAGCAATCCAATAACAAGGACACACATAGAATTTCAATCCTGCTTGCTGCCTTCAGCTCCAAGTCGATTCTTGACCGAAGCACCAGGCACCTCATGTTGCCACTCCCTGACAAAAGAAGGTGTACATAGCCGAGCGTCCCTTCCAATTTCTTGGATGCAGGTGAGCGAAAGATAATGTGAAACTCAGAAATCGAAGCTCCGGACTTCCTCTGGGACGCTTAAGAGGCGGAAGACGTATCGTTCCAAGGGGAGGCTCAGAATCAAATGAGACCTTTCATTTGACAAGCAAAAATCCAAGGCGAAGAAGTTTCGAAGGGTAGTTCACATGAATGAAAGGAACCTAGCATAGTGTAACTAGGGCTGGGTGCCCAATTGACGACGAAGCAAGCAGAGATAGCTGGACACACCTCATGAGATAGAGCCAAGCTATAGCCCTCACTAATTCCTAGACCTTTACTAATCCCTGAGAAAGCGCCACAATTTTTGCACTGCCAGACATGGCGAGGTTGCGGTGGCAGGGTTTGAAGTGACGGATACGCGAATTCGTGGAGAAATGGGTTGCTGCCCAGGTGAAGAAAGACGCATCGCTTGTCACTTCGAGCCTGATAAGGCCAGTAACACTCAGGCGTAGCAGTCCAAGAAAGCTCCATTATTGCAGTGACACTATTGGACACACCACAGATAGCCCGTGAATGATGAAGCATACCTCTCCTGAACTACCGTCTCATCACACCAGCACCAGCCTCCATCCTCTACAGCCCCGAAGCCCAGAGCGGTTCATGTGAAGTGAACCTTCAGGGAAGATATCAGCTCGTCCAGAACAATCTGAGCCGGGAATATACATACATACCGCTCAGCAACACGAAGACTGATAGACCAGGCATACAGGAGCTATTAAGGAGCAGACAATATCAAACTTTTGGCCAGAGAGGATCCGGAGGACAACGTACTGTATCAAACCTTCTCCTGCGTTGCTAGGCGAGAGCGAAGGAAGCGAACAGAGGACACTGCGGGACGTACATGCAGACAAGGAAGGGGCTCAACGACACTCTAGAGGCTGACACAAAGCGTCAACTCTCCCCCGAAAAAGGCCATGATAAGGAGCTATAAGCAACACTCGTAGATATCTGAGAGAACTTGCAAGGCTTACCAGTTGGGGCGATTAGTTTTTTCAGGACTTTGCCGGGAGAGCTCGCTGACGAAGGCCACAAGCGACCAGAGATAAATTATAGTGGCTAACGGTAGTCAGAAGAGAGAGGAAGGATAAGAAGGAGGGCGAAGGATGGATGGATGGGCGTAGCGAAGGGAGCCGTAGAGGACGAAAACCACCATTGACGAAAGTAACGGAACTTCAGTGTCACGTGTGTCGGAGTTGAAAATACCTCCAGCAACTCCGATGCAACAGTAAGTAGTAGGATCTATGAACTTCGGTCAATTATCAATCTCAATACTCATCGGCTCATCGGATTAGGACAGGCCTGAGTTTCAACGGATTATTCACAGCAAGTTGATTTTCAACTCAGTGCACCTGGTTTCTTCATTGCTCCGAATTACCGAATCTTTTCTACGTCCCGAATGTGCAACTTAGGTCTGGCTGGAGACACAGGGTGGTCCGGCGTGCGTCCTGGCGAACGAGAATCACTTTAGGTTTGTATGACAGTACAAGATACAACAGCGTGTTCTCAGAAAGTCTTTTGCACGAAATCGTCTCGTCGTACTTTCTGATCGCCGTTCCTCTCCTCATGCAGATCCTCAATAGAAATTGATGGGGGCAACCCAAGAGTTCGTCGAGCGGATTGGTCGTCTAACTCGTGTAGAATCTTGTGAACCACCGCTGTCATAGGAAATTCCCTTACTTCTGCCCGTTCGTCTTGCTTTTCAGAAAGCATCTGTCTAGCTCCAAGGGAGGTTGAAACCCTTTCAGAAATGCCGAAAAGGCTGCGATACTGCGAGGCATGTAACAATGGTTTTCCCAACTAGAATTGATTCAACACTTACGCCATTTATATTGTGACTCCAATTGTCTCGGGTCATCCATAGGAGAGCAAATAAAATTATGGCATTGATGGCAATGAGGGTCTCCAAGAATTGTCTTCTCTCCTCTCGACGTGCTTGTCCTTTGACCTGTTAGAACATAAAATAAGTCGTGAGTCTGCACAAAACGGTGCGACGGCGCCCACAGGTTTTTTCCAGATGTAGATGTCGTGCTTCCCATCAGAAGCACCAGACGCAATGACATGGAAGTCGTTAGCAGTTGTAGCCTGTCAAATTTGAACGGACATTCTAAGTTCGAAGGAATGAACCAAACCTCAACCACCTGCATGAGGTCCTGCCTTCCGCCATGACTTAACTCTTGTATGGCTCTCTCTTCCCCGATCGCGAACACGTAAACTCTCCCATGATCGCTGCCACATGCAACCGCCCTGCCAGCTTCACAGAATGTGCTACCTTTGACGAACATTCTCGACATTTCGATGTGAAATGTGCGGATACGTCCCGCACGATTAAGAGGATAAAGGTCGAAGCCATCTTGCATATTATCCACAAGAAAATTTCCCGTTGATTGGCACTGAGAAACATGGCCACTAAAGAGTTTGAGCGATGTGCGGCAATGTGATATAAAGTGTCGAAAACTGAACGTACATGGCTGTTTTCACGTTTCGAGTCACGATAGATGCAGATGTTTCAGCATCGCGACAATATCTGCAATTATAGAGCCAGTTTAATGTGTAGGTTTACGAAACAAAATCCCTTACTTACATTGTCCCTGTTTCCAAAGTGAAGATATTTAATACTCGACCACTGTCCGTGAACAGGATCGCTCGTGGAATGGCATCTTGCACTTCATCCTTCCATAGCTCAACAAATGTTCCATTGTGATAGCGAAGCACTCTGATTTGCCCATAATGGCTGCCAATTGCAAGTCGCTGATAAATGGGATCAAATGCAATGGACTCGACGCTATCGCCTGAAGTGAAAATAGGCGAGCTCCAGATCTCGATGAAATCGGCCTGAACAAGTCACAAAGAAGCCTCAGAAGAGAATTAGCGAAATGGGTGATTACGCACTGCGCGCCGACTTTTTCGATAAACAGCAACTATTCCATGCCCCGTTCCGAGACAAAGCCAGTCAGTCGCGGAAGGAGTTTCCAAATTGATGAATTTCAAGCAGGTAATTTGACCCCATCTACCTTGAGGATTTACCAGTGTTTGGCATCGGCGAAACGTGCTGATGTCCCATATTTTGACTTGTTCGTCATCTCCTGTTGTGCTTGTCATGATCTGCAACTTCAATATAGAGTCTGAATAACCTCCGCTTGCCAATAAAGAACCGTTGTTGCTGAATGTAAGCGAGTTTATGGGACCACAGTGACCCTCCAGAATTCCTGAAAGAGCATAAAACTAGTGCAATTCAGTGAAGATTTCAAATTAAAAACCGGTTCTGGATAACTGACATCGGCGTCCCATTCATGGAACGGGCGAAAAAGATTTTGGAGTTGCATTTGACTCGTTGACCGACGAGCATTTTGCTGTCCGTATTTATATACCAGTCAATCGCTTGCTCGGCAAGTCGCGAGTTGCTGCAAGCGTCCCACTAGGTGACTCGCCACGATGACGTCCTCAGCCGGGCAGCCACCGTGGTTGTTCTGGGAGATGATCTCACAAAGCTGTCAAAGAGTGACTTGATCGTACCATGGTAGTTCGATGAATGTTACGCGATTGACACAGATCGGATGACCGTAAGGTACTGCCAAGTCAAAGCACTGAAGTTCACGATCAAGAATGAAAATGAACGGCATTTCACTGGGACGTACTATCATTCTAGATCAGGGTCCTCCTAGTGGTCGAAATTGTATCGTTTCATAGAGTCATTGCGGCTCTAGAGCGCGTGAGTTGGTTATACGGAGTACCGTGAGTCGAGTAGAAGCAAGCTGCAAGGTGTCCACCTTCTCGATGCAGGGTTAGGCAAAAAGCATGCAGAGTTGCGACGGGTAAGTGAACATATTGGGAATTAGCCGGGCCGGCATGTGGGACTGACCTTTCACCAAGAGGCTGGAAGCTAGAGTTCGTGACGCAGTACGCAATCAGACATTGTGCTCGAGTTAGCTGACATTTCCAACAACTTGAGATGAGCTCAACTTGTTGACAGTAGAAAATATGACTTTTCTGGACTTAGTGGAAGTACAAAGGTAGCACGCTAACGAATTCGAGGAGAAGCTGATTCGCGATTGAAGGTCGGAGTTGCGCGAGGTGATTCGGCGGCCCGACTTAGGTACTGCTCGGTGTCCTCTTTGTGAAGTGTATCAATTCTAATGAACCTGTCAAGGTAGATGAGTGGGAACAGAATACGAAAGTAAACATGGAGTACCAAGCAATGCTGGAATTAGATAGAGGCGAGGTAGCGCAGGAGGGTAGTGGTTGTCCCAGTGCTAAGGCGTGTACTCGTAGTCAAGCATTAGCAGAGGAGTATATAGATATAGATAAACAGCGCTCTGTGTTGAACTCGAATTGAACCTCAGACGTCGGGGACTTACAGCTGCGATAAACAGCAACGTTCGCAGGTCATGGTTTGTTTGCTTGTTTGTTTGTGCACGGGCCGACCTTGCCGTAGATATTTTTCTACTCGGCCTTGCCCTCTCTTATAGTGTTCGTTTCTTTTACGCCCATTCAACGGTCGTCTCGCTGAGCCACTCCACTAATCCATAATCGCGTCTCCATTGCATGGACACCATTGCCGCCTTTACTCTTGTGCTTCACGAAGATGAGCCGACGCCGACTTTTGCAGCAGTCGCCCTCCGGTGATGATGACGACGCAGATGGGGACCTGGAGATGCCTCTGTCTGACAGAGGCGCCGAGGTCAAAATCCCAGTAGCCTACACAGATTTGCAGGCTCTATGTCCTGGGTCGGACATTCGCCCGCTGTTATGTCTCCCAGATGCAGGAGATGAAGACGAAGGTGTATCTAGAATCAAAGCGTCGGCGGTTCCGCCATTACTCGGTCTAAAGCCGCTGTCAACCCGTAATCAACAATCAAGGAAAGATTGAAAATCCATTACGCTGCTCTAGTAATAGCTACAGAAGTTAGACATTTTTGTACCTAATCTTTCCCCCACGCCTTGAGCATCTGTACTTGATGTGTGCTTTCAAAATATCACGAACGGGCCAACTATCTTCATAGTTGAGCAAAATCGGGAAGCGAGCTGATGCCTATAAACAATTCAATCTTCCTGAAAGACACGGTAAGGGTCGTTTGTACCAGTTCGCATATTGCATCAATGCCTGTTTGAGGTTGGTTTTTGTAGGACAGGGTCATGTCAAGTGCCTTGTCAGCCTCACTCTTGACAAATGCCTTCATTACAATGTCAGTGTCTGCTATAAGTAGACCGTATTTCTGCTACCTGGCCTACCGAAATGACTTTGAGATCGCCATCCCACCCTTCCAACACCTTACTCAATGTGTAGCCGCCAGAACGGGGTCGGCCTCGTTCGCCCTGAGGTTTTGGTATCATCCTTGGGCCTTTGTCTACGTTTGTATCATTGTTTTCGTTGCATAACTCGTCAATATTTTCTTCGTCGTCATCATTACTGTCAGGGCAAGACTCCAACTCCGGATCCAAGCCTGTCATAGCTAGGCATGGTGAAAGCGGCATAGGATCAATGGCCCATTTTCCAGCGTAGTTGACCCGAGCTGTGATGTCAGGTCGAGGTAGGATTTTGACCCGCACGAATTCGACGCGGTTCGTGATAGTGGGGGGGTGACGAGAAACATGAAGAGGTCTCATTGAGCTTATCGTTCTTTTTAATTCAACGGGTTCTCTTCATTTATACCGCGAAATCAGGTGGTTCCCTTGCATCCTGCGGAAATGGCACCCCCATTAAACACTTTGAAAAAAATGAGTCAGGTCTGGTACTCATTCCGTTGCGGATGTCCAAGATGTCCTGAAACTCAGTATCAAGTTCAAATCTCGGATCTTTGATATTCGCTCGCGTGTTCCAATAGACAGCTGATGGGCCCGCAACATACCCGAATAGCGGGAGGATGAGATCAGGGCGACCTAACCGACATCCCGATTCAGGTGCATCTGACTCCACCCCAAGGAACAAGCTGACGTCACTTATGCAGCGGAGGGAACTTGCACCTTTCTCCTACCCTTTCTTTCAAATTCAAAACTTAGCCGGCATTGCTTGTCACCTGCCGCTCACTCAGAGACCAGACGTCCAATCGTGGTGGTCACTATCGACTACAGGTACAGGCACTCTGACTGGACAATCCTTGATGGATGGCATTCAAGCGTAAGCATCCAAGCTTCAGGGCTTCGTTATCGGATGCTCGCCTCAATGGGAATTCTGGAATCGCAGACCAGGTGTGAATTTCAGTTCGGCAGTGGTGATAACCGTCTTTCGATGGACGTCTTGAGCGCCTCCCTGCACTGGGTCCAATAGCATTTCATTGACTTTGGTGACAACCACCATGTTCCCATCTTTGGTCAATCCGCGGCGGATTATCCGCCAGTACACTTGATTACAGCTCGGATTTATGACCCACTATATGTGCCATACGCTTCACCATCTGAAAGCAGTGAACTACCTGTCCAGAACTACGAATTGCGTCAATGTAGTATCTGCGAGGTCGGAGAAGAGTCTACCGTGAGTCGACCCAATACACCGGTTTTGAAAAAACCAAAATTTGGCCTGCAGTGTCGAGGTAAATGGCAAAGGAAGTCCGATGTATCGAACGGACTCACAGTCCATTAGCAAACGTCCATCGTGTGAAGAGGAGACAAAACGGAGACGAGACCTTTCATGCAACTGCCAGTCGAACATTCTTCACACTCGGTTGATGTCCTTGAGTACATCTGACAAATTTAAACTGAGATGCATAAGGGAGCGACGAGGCAATGTGATATAGCTTGGAAACGATACAATTTCGGAGCGTCGAACGCTCTAAGTTCAAATGGTTTAAGAATAGCTGAGCCGTCCATAGAGATATGTGACCTGCTGAAGGCGACCAATGAGTTTGTTTCTGCGAAGATCTATAGTATTCTCATAAATTATCTAATTATAATCACCCAAAAACAACGCCGCTGGGATGCGACGGAAACGATAAGCAGTGGAACTACCATCTGGACGGGGATGCTAGAGAATAATACACACCTCAGAGTGCAAGGGGTTCGCCGATAGCGGCGGCTGGTCACGACAGAGGTGTGGATAACAGAGAGGTGACAGCAAGAAGTTGCAGCAGCCAGATGGATGGCAGAGAATCTGGAGAGGAAGTGGTTCGCAACGACGGAGGAGTAAGTGACAGGCGATTGACAACGTAGTGAACGGAGAGGAGGGTGAGCGGGCGTGGAGTATTGCTGAGTAGACGGCAAAGATGGTCTGAGAATGTGTCAAACAGTCATGTGCATAGAACTTACCGATCTGAGCACCGCGATGCATCAACGTCCAACGTTCAACGGCCAAAGATGCCCCACACAAATTTGCAGCATATGACTAGTCGCTCTTGCGACCGTGTGCTAATCACCGCCGTGTCGTTGTGGACCTAAAACTCACAGATGGGGCGCTGTGAGAAGAAGCGAGGGAAGCAGTACCTACTTTGTATGGATTGGAAGGAGTCTATGGGTCGAGGAACGGGTATTAAGAAGCTTAGGAGGTTATGGAAAGGAGAGATGGAGTTTATGAGGGATTACAAAGGGTTGATGTCAGAGATGCAGCGATTGGCTAGCACGGAGGCGCAGCTTACAGGGAGTAGTTAGAAAAGGTAACAAATAGGAAGGCCGACTGCGCCAGTATATGAGACAGATATGAGCGGGATGAGCATCGTCGAGTAAAGTAGAGGACCACTCGGAATTGTCGTGGTAAAAACGGAGATAACGAAATCCTGAAGGTTGAGGACAGTCAACGGCAAAAATATTGTAGGTGGTGGGGAGGAATATAAGTGGTGCCAGACTCTTCCTGTAGGGCTTGCAGTTCTGGGGAAGCAGAGGATAGGGACAGGGCGTGTATCCCTCGAATTGTCCATATGCATGATGCAATATGCCTTGACCGAGACCCGTACACGAGGAGAAGAAAGAAGAGAACAAGTTCACGTCCAACTCCAAGTCGACGCGTCATCATAACCAACACATGATCCTTGACATCACGTGATTATTCATGGTCGCGTGGCAGATCGTGGCTAAGTAACGTGCTGTCTTGTTCTCTGCTCTTTCGTGACTACACATGGGAAGGTACAGAGAGTATACGACTTCTTTTTTGTAAGCTTCATCGCGGCGGATCATGGGCAAACATACGTCTCGGAGTGATCTCAGTCGTTGTGAACTTCAAGATGTAGCGATATGACTATCCTCAAAAGCTGGTTCTTTATTCCCAATTCTAGTTCAGTCACACAACAACAAGCTCGCTTATACCAAAGGTCAAAGCACCGATCGAGTACAAATGCGCAAAGGGAGAACCGAATCTTTGCAATTGAAGGTCCAAAACGTGTATCAAGCTCAGCTACCTCGATACTCTCCACGAACAAAGCCTTATCGTATCCTGCAGAAAAAAAGAAATACAAGTCTCTACATAGCCCTAGGATAGCGGGCGGCAAAGTTAGAAGCTGCGGCGACTTATTCCTGAGGACGTCCTGTTCGGAAGAATGTGGCTTATACCCTATGAGTAAAGGCAAGATACGGAAGATAGTTGAGTCACCGTTAGAATCCCCGACCCAGTCCTGGAAGTCTCTCCTGAGATCGCCGACATTTTGATGAATTTGGCCGTGTCCGGTGGGGAACACTGTATTCTCTCTTCATACTTTTAGGTGAAAATCAATCGGACGAACTTACTCTGACCGTCCCATCCTCCTATGTCAGGCTTGCCACCATTGCCTGACGCTGGAGATAAACAGCCTACGTCAGGGCACAAGCCAATACCAGACCACGTAGACAACTTACAATCCACGGGTTGAGACCAATCATAGTTGATATCTTCTAGGTCTAGAATATCCGATTCTAGAATATCCGGTGAACGTTGTAATGATGCGTATAACGTCGATGACTCTTACCAGCTGGTGGAAAAGGCGCCGAAGGATTGGGCCCTTCTATCACAAGGATCAAAACAGAATAAGGTCCATGCTCCTCAAATTACTTACCATAGCCATATGTTTGGGGCGGTGGCAGTGGAAGCGCGATGTGGCTGTCAGGCCAATCGACAGAAAGAGAACCGGTGTCTGGATGAGACGCAGAGCCGACAAAGGGANAAGGCGCCGAAGGATTGGGCCCTTCTATCACAAGGATCAAAACAGAATAAGGTCCATGCTCCTCAAATTACTTACCATAGCCATATGTTTGGGGCGGTGGCAGTGGAAGCGCGATGTGGCTGTCAGGCCAATCGACAGAAAGAGAACCGGTGTCTGGATGAGACGCAGAGCCGACAAAGGGAGTGCTGCTCGACGGAAATGTCGAAGTTGTGCTGCTCGACGGAAATGTCGAAGTTGTGCTGCTCGACGGAAATGTCGAAGTTGTGCTGCTCGATGGAAATGTTGAAGTTGTTTGAATGGCAGGAGAAGCGGGGGGCGGAAGGTCAGGAGGTAGAGCGGCGGATTTGCCCTTACTTCGACGACTACTGGATGAGGCGGCTGATCTGCTAGATGGGGCTGTACGACGTCTTGATGAATTGGTCCGAAGAACAAGTGAAGATCTGGAACCATTGTATTTCGGATCGGGTTCCCATGTCTTCTGAATGTTCAGCTTGTTGAAGGGCAGAGCTCTAAGTCGCTTTTAATAGAGGTAACGCGACAAAAGAAAAGAGGACTTAGACTCACTTCCTGAGTTTCAGAGCCCAGTCAGAGGTCATGTCGCCAAGAAATGCCGCCCGCTCCGGGACGGCCATATCTTTGTGAAAGTTGTCCTCGAAATCCTGGTAGACCGACTCATCCGCCTTGGCATTCGTTGTTACCTTACCTTCGCATCCGAGGTCCTTGTATGATCGGATATATTTGAAGTTCTGGTTGGCCAGTGTTAGTGTGGACTATGAAAGTGTCGAGCCATCGTGAAGACTTACGAGGTAGTGGTAGTACACCACCACTCTCCACGGTACATTGTCATCGAGGAGATCGGGATACCTGGAAAGTGGCTGATTTGCGCTACACATTCCATTGTATATAGCGTTTAGACAAGCAGGGTGGTCCCACTTCCCCGGGGTCTGAATGAGAGTCAATGTTTTATTGCTCCAAAGTGAAAGTTTTACTCACGTCCGGATCGTCCGTGAAAAGATATGTTGAGGAGCCTGCCTGCGGACTGTCAGGAATGAGCGCCCCAGCCTTCTCCATAGTGTACGCAAGGAGTTGTTCGTCAGAGAAACCCTCCGTAACCTTCTTCTCGTACTCGTTGTAGTATTGTGGATTCATTCGATAGAATTCGTCCACGACGCGTCGTTGCGATTGACTCAGGAAACCGTTTGTCCGATAATTGACCACAGATTTGGTCAGCTAGTGAACGTCAAAGACAGTATGGCGACATCATGCCAAGCGGACTCACCCAAGCCCTGGTTTCCTCATCGAGCTCGAACCCAATTGCTATGATATCGTGAGCAAACAGTGAAGATATTCGACAGGAAAGGGCTTACGGTAATTATCTATCAGCATTACCTCGCGCGCTGATTGATCCTGTAAGGCGTTATACTGAATTTTCTCTTCTTCCGTGAACTCGGTCTTCATCAGCAAGCCTTCAGCCATACAGTACCAGATGAAGCGTAATCGAATCCCATCCAGCATGGGGTTACCAACACCGCGACTACTGTTTCTCGAACGAGCCGACGTGGTCGACGCAATCCTTTTCGTGCTTGACCCTGCCCTTGACGCCACACGAGAAACTGGCGGGAGAGAGGGAGACCGAGGATCCGACGTTCCACAAGACTACAGAGACGTATATGACTGGCAGAAATAAGAATGAAGTCATGGTGCTTACCGGAGCTTGCTGGTGGAATACCTCGTCATTGGTGGTCGATGGATCGACAGGGGCAACTGCAGAGATATAAAGTGAGTAAGAAGTCGGGATCCTGTAAAATTGCTGCGGCGCACAATTTACAGGCTCGATATCCCCCACGTCGAAGCTAGACATCTGGCAAGTTCTGGATTTCTGTAGTCCTAAGAGCAGGGAAAAGGGTTTATATATAATCCCAATACAACGTTCCAGCGTTCTGTATGGTAATTGCCCAAACCTAGAGACACGAGGACGGCGATTAAGAAGCAGAAGCAAGGGCATCGAGGCAGATTCCTCCTGCGAATCGGAGGCGTTCTTTTAAAAGCAAAACTTTCGTGTCATTGCTTTTCCTGATTCGATATTTCAAGATACGTCGTAACGACTACCTGTCGCACATTGGGAGGGCTGTTGTGCATCTTAACGTCACCCATACTCGATTTTCTAGGGCAGAATGCAAGGTAAGAAACCATGGAAGGAGGATCGGCAGATGCCGAGAAATGTGATAGACGGTGATGACTGTAAAAGAAAGAATTTCCAAAAATGTTCGTGAATTGAGTACAGTCGAAACTCAATCTCACCGCGCCGCGGAGTTAGGAAAAACCTAGCCCGTAAGCAGTCGCTGAGTTATCGGATTTCATCCAGTCTAGAACCAGCAAGCACACAATCTAAAAAAAGTTCAGAATTATATTTGGCCGCTATCTCAACCGCTGATCACCCTCCAGCATCCCAAGCAGTCCATCTTCCAGATCACCGAGTGGTTTTTCCGACGCTTATTTGCCTAAGGATTCGCACAGAGAATTGATTAAAGCCATCAGAACACTGAAACGATTAGAACCCTTTAGAACCACCTGGCTTCAGGGAGTCGGGAGAGGGTTTGACATGTCAGTCCATAGCATCCGTATTTTCAATAATGCATCCGAGTTGGCACTTGATCAGGAACCAAACCTTGAAGGCAAGTTTGTGCGCATCTGGCGTTGTGCCTCATCCCGGCGCAAACCCTGCTCCGTTCTGGATAGTTCGTTTTTCGGATAGTAGAGCTGTAGACATCAGAGATCCCGCCACCTGACAATGCCAGAAGGGTGGTTGTCAATGCCGACACTGAGTTGATATCCAGGTAAAAATACGAACCGTGAACACTGGGGCAGCACCAAGGCACTGTTTCTTGTGAACTGTGAACCGCAGGGAAGCTCAGAGGCCATTTGTTTGGATAGATAGCGTGTTGAGGATAAAGTGACAGAGGGATTGGAGTGTGCGAAGACGAGGAGAACAAAAGAAAGAGTGCGTCTCTGGGGTGGAGCAGGGCCTTTGGGACTCGTTTCGGAGGTTCGATATGGGCATCAACGGGCACTCAGTTAGCAATGCTAGTCGGTGCATGCTGAATGACAGAAAAGTGAACAATACTAAAACATCCGATCCAGGTGCGCACGTGAGCACCTCGTGCTACCGTCCCCATTTCTAGCTGTTGATTTACGTGACGCTAGTTGTGGGAACCCGAGTTGATGGCCCACCTCATTCAACGTTGCGACGGGCAGTCCCTCACACCTCACTTTCATGCATGTCAAGCGTCGAAACTGCGAGGCCCGCCCCGCCTGGTTTTGCTTCACCGTCAAGTGAAAGTCGAGCTACTAGTTCCTGTCCAGAAGAGGGCTGTGGAACCATACGAAATGTTGTTATCAGACCATCTGCTGTCCTGAAGCTGACGTATCTAAGAACGAGGGTAAGTCAGGACTTGGTTTTCCCTCGTCTATCTCAGTATAATGGTTTTCGTCTCTAGGGTGTTGCTGAAGACTCATACGAAGAAGGCCTAGTTCGGCAACATCGTGCTTCCCTCCGCCGCGCTGAGGCAGAAGAAGCTTTTGCCCGCAAGTGCGTCGAGGAAATACGAGCGTTTGGCCTTGCAGACCGGGGCGAACTAGGTTCACGGACCCCAAACTTTGTGGTCAGCATCGCTGCAATTATGGCCCGGTCGGTAGAGGAGGTGTTCGTAGCGGAAAAGGACCTGGTGGACGCGCAGATTGAGGAATGTATTTCTCGACTACATGTCCTGCGGAGACTACAAGAGGAGGTCCAAGGTTGTGTTGCCACAGCTAAAAGTCAAGTCGCATCTGTCCAGCTTGCGCTTCGAGGATCGGGGGCTACAGATGGCGATATCGAGCAAAATGCACGTTCAACCACAGAAGCTCGTTCACTATCAGATCCCCTTTAGCTCTCTCTTCTGTAATTGATATCTGTAAATACTGATCCCTATTTTGCGAGATCATACAGGAGTCGAAGGTTTGATAGTACTCATCTGCCGTAGCGGGGCTGTTAAGTATCATAGATGGCTTTTGATAGCAAATGCATGTACACGGTGCTACCATGCGAAGTTGCATCATTGCGAAAGCTTGGTGAGCACGACTCTGTGCTATGGCTTGCCTTGTCAACGCAGACTGAGGAAGCTCTGTAAAGGCGACCATCAAGGATATAAACATGTTCGATTGATCACTACGTTGCATTTCAGTTACAATCTCAAAGTAATTTATATAGCTATTCTGGAGCGCCCAAATAGTCGAGAACGTAAACGGAGCGAAGTGAAGGAGAATTTGGCAGGCGCTGTCTCGTGTGTAGACATACACGACCTAAGATGGCGCAAAATTGCCTTCTCGCGACATCACGTTGACTCAAAGTGCTGGAAAGAACGGTCTTCTTAAGCCTTACTCCAGCATCCCTGGCGAAGTTCTTGCCAATGTCCGCTGAAAAAATTGTTAGGTCGCTATACTCTTGTCCAGCATTATTGAAACTTGGCAGCAGGAGGTGATCTTCGCATCGGTCAAGAGCGCTGAAACGTTGATCCCGACTCCAGAATGCAGGATCTTTGACTTCTACACATCCCGCCGTTATGGGTAATTTGTTGGGCAGCGTCGGTCCTTGAAATTTATTGCTATCTGTTACTTCAAAGAGTGTGATCTGTGCGGGAGTTACTTCCAGGAAGTAAGGCAGAATAGTCCGAGACATCTCGTGTCCTATGAAGAAGGAACTTGGTGATTTGACTGGCGCAGCAATAACAATGGTAGCTTTGCATTCGGTCGGGCTCCAATCCGAACTACGGGGCAATAGCGGAGGAATGTTGTAAACTTTAATTGAGCCACCGTGAGCCACCATAATGCAGTCGTTAAAGTGTAGACACTGTCGTCGAGTACGTCTGTGAGCTCACAATATTTTCGGAAAGAGGGTAATTCGGGACAAACCATCTCCTTTCCTCCATAACCACAATCGGTTGCGACCAGAACCGCTACCGTGTCATGAAGAAAATCCCAGATCCAGATATGTTTGTGTTCTTCATCATCGTCATAGTGAATCACGAGCCGGAATATATCAGGGGCGTAAGAAATACGAGCAAAAAGGAAAGGAGCTGGAACCGGTATCTCAAGTTTGGCAAGGAACGTAATTTCAGGAGATTCTGACATTGAGACTTTGTGGACCAACACAAGGAGACTATTGGAAGATCAGCGTCAGTATCAGCGTCGGATTAAAACTTGACTAACGGTGTGAGTAATGAAGACTCTTGTGTTGAGACCAGGTAGAAGGTATCAGAGCCTTGCGGACCAGGCCACAGCCCATCCAGGTACAGTTTCCATTTAACAGGCTCCAGATAACGTGCTATGGGCTTGATAGCGTCTCGTCCGCAAAGCCCAAGGTCCCAAATGGTGAAAAGCGTGAATGACTCATAAGCGGACAGCGAGGCCAGATAACGACCACTTGACTCGAGGTAACTGTCATACAGACCGTCGTTGTCCACAATGCCGTATCTTTCCTTCTCCTCATACGTCAATCGAGGAGCGAGCACACGAATGTACATTGGACGTAGTGATGAACCGTCCGACTTTTGCAAAATGGACAGGAGCCTGTGGGGTCCGAGGGCGAGGTGTTCCAGCAAATTCAAAGGCATTGCGTCTAAAGGCAGCGTAGATTCTAAAATGCTCCTCCGCTTCATGGCGGAGCGCAAAGCGTTCATCCAAATCTGTCGCACCTTCGTGACGTCGCACAATGCTCTACAGGTCTGAAGTTATCATCAGATGTAGAGATTGACAGATATTGCTAGAGTTTACTCACCCGACGAACCGATACGATATCGATGGGTCGTACGTGCTCAAGCACGTAAGTGATTAGTTCCAGGGACAGAGCGGTCAACATGGGCTAGTTCCGATTCTTGAAGGTAGAGGTTGCTGTGAACGAAGTGATTAAGAATTGCTGCCTTTCTTATAAATACATGTCGTGGAGATAAGCTGAGCACCGTATTCAGCAACCTGAGAATGGCCCCTTGAGACCCTGCAGCATTACGAGATTGTTTTCATTGCATTAGTGTTGCAAACTCGTAAAATTGGCAATGACTGCACTTGCCCAGTACCACAGGGTCGAGCTTTGGTTTTACATTTGACATTGGTGGGAAGTCTATCAATTGTGAGGACATCGGGGAGTCCATGATTCGACGCGGGCGCTTGACTCGTTGTCCAGGAACCATAAGGAGTTCGCGCGGTGTGAATAAAAGCTCATGACTTGCTATGGCTTACTTACATTTAACGTTCGTGGGAAGTCTCTCAATTGTGAGGGAACCCGGGAGTCCATGATTCGACGAGGGCGCTTGACTCGCTGTCCAGGAACCATAAAGAGTTCGTGCGGTGTTAATAAAAGCTCGTAAGCCCTTTCGTGGATCATGACTTGCTATGGTCTACCCACGTACTGATCGGACGAGATCAAACGATTAAGCCATGCGCTGGTGTTCCCTGTTTCCTTTTCCGTGATTTAGACGTGAATTTTTACGTACTAGGAAGCCACTCCGACAATTGAGAGGAGGATGGAAGAGTCACTCGGTGAGTACTATACCAGTACTATCACCAGTACTGTCACGTACATGCTCTCTCAACACAGGACCGACGGGCCTCAATCGTTCACGACCACTTGTCATTGACAGCTCGGACATGAAATTATGCAAGCGTAATCAAGCTTGCTTATTTCGATCGATCGAAAGTGTAGTAACAGAAAATAGTCCGCAGGCTTTTGAGCCAAGAGGAACACGGTGTATATTAAATCCACACTGATACGTATCCATCGAACCTGTCGATGTCACCAAGCTGCAGGCAGCACTCGAGAAAAGTTTTAATCTGTATTGATAAAAAGTTGATGTACGGGGGATGACAGAGTTACACAGGAGCGCAAGGCCGGACCCCTATCTCAGAAAATTGACGCCTGATCTTTCAAAATTGTCAACAAATCGTCGTAACGGCTATGGTTCATTTTGCTCGTTCGGAGTGAAAATTTAGGGTCTTAGTATATTTAATGGCCCAATATAATCAGAAACCTCGGCGTCTGCTCGCTGGCGCTCGCCTCGAGTTATTATACTTGATATGGGCCTTAAGAATGTCACGCGCGGGCCAATGATTTTCGTACTTGTCCAGGATTGGAAAACGCTTTGCAGTCTATGT
>NHYE01001368.1:0-18865 GCA_002938385.1 Gymnopilus dilepis | reverse complement strand
TCGATGAAAGATACATGAGATAGAATCAAAGATATCGATACAGTCCTAAGGATACAGACAATCTAGATAAAAGGTCGATAGGTAAAAGCTTCATGAGTTATACAAACAGCAAAAATGCATCCAGTTCAGTCACATGAGATCGTTAAACCTTCAGGGGCTTTCTTCGAGCACACGAGCAAGGACGACCTTGGGCTTCAGCACGACACTGTAATCTTGTGCATCGTTTCCCTTCTTCTTCGCTTCCGCTCGCTTCAACCCCATGCCGCAGGTACCAACGATAGGTTCCATCTGCAACGTAGCTCCAAGCTGTTGACGCGACATGGCATGTGCCTCCTCCATCCACCTAGGTTGGAAAGGTAAATCAGGGCCCACTACCGAGAGCTCCAAATTGCCACAGATATCCTTCTCAGCCAGTGCTGTGCGTACGTCATAAGCCATCTTGACCAGGCTCAGCAACTTGGAAGTAAACATGGAGGTGCGGTTGAGACGCATTCTCAGACCAGCCACGGAGAGGACCTGGCTCAAGTCTCGAAGGACGTCAGCAGCCCATTCTCCATATTTCACCGTCACGTTTGCGACAGTGTTAGTTTCGATGAGCTTGATCTTACCACAATCCACCCTTGCCGCTGTAGAAGCACGAGTTAGGATACCGAAGGGACCAAATCATCAAACATGGCGACATACCAGAGGATGTAACAGTCTTTGAGTGCATTTCAATTAATAGATCAGCGAATGACTGCTGCTTCGGGTACCAGCCCTCAATGATGCTAGTACACCAATGCACCATGAAGACCTCCAATACGACTTGCATCAACAGGAATCGGAAGCCCTTGGTATCGTCGCTAGCTTGTGATTTCAACATGGAGGTCAACTTATTGCCAATCGATGATCTTGACAAAGTCAAATCTCCTGAAGTCGGGTAAAAACTCTTCGTCCGTTCCAGGTTTTCCACCATGAGATTGGCAGACTGTAGTATCTCCTCGTTAAGTGCGGCTACCGCACCCATAACTTCCAGGCTGGGGTCCCTAGTTACAGTTGCAAGCTTCGCCCGTCTCGTTGGACCGTAGACTCCTTCCGTTCGCGCTCCTAATTTGCTGTGTGTGAGGTGATCTAAACATCTGATTTGCCGCTCTGCCTGATTAAGACGATGATGCATGGTGTCGAGTTGCCCTTGCCAGTGCTGTTTCTCCGAAGATAACCTAAGAACATCTTTATCTTTACCCTTCAGTTGCTTCTCATAGTCTGCTATCTCTGCCTTCTGCTGTCGAGTCTCCCTGCGCAGGGTAAGCAATTCGTCGTTGGCAGCTTTCAGTTCTTCTTCCAGGCGTGTTTTGTCCAACATGCTCTGGGCCCTGATGCGCGCCGACTCTCTTTGAACCTCTTCTAGCTCCCGCAGGGTACGCTCAAGGAAATCATGCAATGCATCTTGATCGTCCGAAGTCGTAAGTTGAGCAACTTTGTCCTCAACGGCTTTCGAATGAGGTCCTGAAGAGTCAGGAACTTGTCGACTTGTCAGTACGTCGCCTTCCGAACGGGCTTTCGTATGAGTATTCGCATTCGACGCAGGCTTGGCTGGTGTAGGAGGGCTCTGTAGAGCAGTCGGGGAGAGAATTAGTGGTTTCAGTACCGGCTGAGCGGAAGTGATATTCTGCTGCGACTGTAACCGGCGGAGACGGCCTGTCTCTTCCATTTTCTTGGCAAATGTACTATCAACGCCTAGCGTACTCGGTGTGAAGCCTGAAGAAGGTTTGGGAAGCTGAGATGAAAGGTTGTCGCCAGACTCGATGATAGGCTGAAGCATCAGAAATGTGTTTTGAGGACGCTTCCGCTTTTTCTTCTTCTCTTCAACATCGACGTCTGAAGGGGAGACCGAAGTAGGCAAAGAGTTGGGGCTAGCGCTATGACTTGTCGCTATATCATCAGAATGCTTAGAATCGAATGTCCCTAGGTCATGAGAATTTGAATCAGTTAGTAAGGGAAGGCCTAGAGTTGCGTGATCCTGAGCGGAAGAAGAAGGATGGCTTGGTATCGAATTAGTACTTGGAACAGTAGCGAGCTTGGTGAGGAAGGAAGAAAATGATGATTTGCTTCGTTTGGAATGCGGGCTGCTAGACTCCTCCTGCGCACTTGTAACTTGTCCGACAGATAACTTTGGTTGTTGAGCATTGGCCTCAGCAGTGTGCAGCGGGGGTTGAACAGGGTTCGGGCCCCTTTTCTGCTCCACCATGGTGTCTGCTGGTTCAGGCTCTAACGTGGAGAGATTATCATCCGAGTCCGATGAAATGTTGTCCGCTATTGATAGAGCAACAAGCCTCCGATCTAGAAAGGTCCTCTTCGGATTGTGAGGTATGTCATCTCCTAAGGAAGCAGAGGTAGGCCGGGTGTCGTCTTTAGTTGATACATCGCGTTGGGTGATCAACTTGTCAAGGAGCAGGCCCTCGGACGCAGCTTTGTCATCTGCAAGGACGACAGGCTCTAGATTCGCCTTCACAGAGTCTGCAACGGTTGTAGTCAGGTGTGGTATGGCCTCAAACAGACCCGTCTGGGATGTGATCCCGGTAGACTGCGACGGAGTCCAAGGGAGTTGCTTCTCGGGATGCGGTTTAATTGCAGGTGTCTCCTCGTCTTTGCTGGGCACAATTAGGTCTCTCCATGGATTCGAAGATAATGTCGAAGAATATATGACACCCTCTTCGGAAACGTATCGTTCAGGGGCCGCATGTATCTTTGACTTGTCCTTTCGACTTGTTTCGTCCGTAGGTTGGTCCAGACGCTCCGAGGACGATCCAAATCGTGAAAACGCACGACGAAATCCTGAGCTCAACATTGAGCTAGCTGGGGTGAATGGTCATAGATGGTTGTAACATGCTCTGTCAACGTGTAAATAGTTGTAGGCGCCCACGCACTGGTTTTGAGTCAACGATAGACAGGACTATCAAAGCAGTTGCACAGCCCCTGTCACTGTTCTTTAGGCGAGCTTGCCCTGAGGCACAGCCCTTATCCTTCAGCCTCAATGCCAGTGATAGGCATTTAACAAACATCCACTTTGAATTTGCAAGATACAAGTAACAACTGCTAAATATACATGACTTTGGTATGGGAGACGTTGGGCGCATGAACCATGACGAGAGGATGACGATACAAGTACAGTGCTTTTTTCCAACAAGAATGATATCAAGAAAATTTCAAAGAAAATGATTGCCAATGTGAGAGCAGAGAGTCAGACTCCATAGGAGATCGAAGAACTCCGAAGTAAAAAAGGCAGGAAAGAACTGTTGATAAATTACCAAAGAAAAAGTCCCCAAGAAAAGATTCACAAAACCGATAATTTTACCTTACAACAGCTATGGTAATTTCATGCGCTGCGCAAAGTCATTTATCATAGTCGTACACCGTGTGAGGGAAGCTTGGGCTTTGATGAGGCAGAGGTCTCGCATGGCCACATTCCAAGGAAACCGGCTCCAACCTCCCTTGCGTTGCTCGTGGTCATAAACATAGGCATAGGATGCACGCCACCGGGCGAGAGTAGCCTCATCTGTAATCAGCTGGAACTCGGATAGGGCTGGGGAGGAGTGAAATTTTTTCGATATGGTGCGCAAACGGTCTTGACGAGCTTCAATACGGAGGTTTGTAAACCCCGAGGCATCTCGATTCTTGCCGTTGACTTGAAGCACTTTTCTGTGATCCTCGTAAACCTCTTGTACATGGTGCTTGATGATGGAAAGCTCGGCTTTCTTCAGCTCGATTATTTCTGTACTGCCCTTGCCAACCCAAGTCAATGCGAACATCCAGGGTTCGACAAGCGTGAGGTCAAGGGTATCTTGCAACGGAGCAAATTTGAGATCCATCTCTCCAAGTACCTTGTCCTTCTCCTTGTCCGCTGCACGACGTAGAGTGTCCATGATGAAAGGGCCAAGTATTTGTTCATCTCGTTTACTGTATGGCATATTTGACGTTGTGAACTTGGGTGCCCCGGTCTTCTTCTTCTCTTTCATCGCCACCTTCCATCGAGGACCAAGAGTGTTACCATACATTCTAGTATCAGCGTCCAAGGTCTGCTTCTTGATCCTGTATCCAGTCTTGGGTGCATCCAGGACTCGGCAAAATCTGCATAGTCTCCATAAGTGTGAGAGTTTCATAAAAACAAAGAAGACGCACTTCGCACTGAGTTTGATGGTCCTGTAGTTTGCATAGCCGAGTTCGTAGATAGCATTATCGTGCATAACAGAATACTTCCCGACAAGGGAGGTATCTCTTAGAGCACCAAGGAGATACTTCTGCAGCGCCAAAATGCGTTCCGAAGGAGTGAAATTCTCAGTGCGTTCAATGAAATCAGACACTTTTTCAGCATCACGTTCAAAACAAGCATCCAGGCCTGCTGGTTCTATGGATAAGTGTTCATCGGCGTTGCAGAAGGACGATAGCAAAAGAAGTGCCCATATAGCGGTCACTATGTCGCCATCATAGTCGCCTACAAGCATTTGACAAGCATATAAGCATGAGTATTAGCTCAACTTGATTTTTCGAAGAGTGGCCCACCTCCGCCAAGGAAATCAATCAAACGACGATCCCCCGCAGTTGAGAATACAATGACATTAATCAGCTTGCTCAACAAAGGGTGTTCGACAGCTTTAACCTATACCATCATGGCATTAATGATGCACATACATGTCAAAATATGGTTTAGGGATACCTTTCGAACATCGCAGGGGTTTTTGCACGGATTTCTGGTGATCTGTACAAAGCAGTGCCATTCAATCAATCCATGTAGTCCCAAAATTCAGACCTACAAGTACGTCACCCAGAATGGTGTCCGTCATAAGGCCATCCTGACCCTTGAGGTTTCGCGAGGAAGATTTGATTTGCACCTCGTCAGGCCCGAGGACACCATAAGGATCTACAACGGTATAGCAATCAGGACAATCACAACTTCAGAGAAGGTCAAGGTTCTCACCTGGCACAGCAAAAGCCGTGCAGCTCTCCTCGATACGGAAGTTGAGCTTTTTTAGCTTATTCTCGATCTTCTTGATGACACTTTGCTTGAGCTTCTCCCTTAGGATAGGTGTTGTCTGAGGTGTGAAGCCTGCTTCCAATAGCACCATGATAGTGTCCTCCAACGTTGAAGGACACCCGGAGATCTCGTCAGTCCACCAGGCCGTAGACCGAGGACCTCCAATCTTATCATCAAAGCCATCTTCATCCTCCTCATCCTCATTCTGATCCAGTTCCTCTTCATCAGGAGAACGAGTCCTGTAACCACGAACACGGGCTTCTCCAACGGCGGCTCGAGCTCTGCGGCCGACAAGGACACCACCAGCACGCTCAACATTCTTCCACAATTCCAGCATCGCGCCAGGACCTTCCCAGGTTGTAAGACCAAGCACAAGTTCTGCAAGGCTTGTTCTGAGGAGCTGAACAAACACGTTATGAGGAACTCCGTTTTCGGCCAAGTTAATTACAATGTCATTTGAGATTGAGCAATTGGTGGTCATATGAGATGTTCGAAGAAGATCTAGGGTGAGCATTGCAGGGTCGAGTTCGAATTCCTGTGGATAACGAATTTTCGTTTGGGATGGTCGTACCCAGACATGTTTAGCTTCACGATCTTGCGTTTCGTCGCGTCGCATCAGCAGGCCCTGAAAAGAAAGTCGTGTAAATCCCAAAGACCACTAACGAGTGGAAGATTATACATACCTTGTAGCCGGCTAAGCGGAACTGAATGGCAGTGGGTAGTGATCCTAGAGAGAGCTGGTCGAAGATGCTGCAGAGCAGACTTATGGAGATGAAGCCACAGCCATCTGTCATATCAGAGGGCGCTTTGCCAGTTGGATTTGAAACTACGTGAACTGTCAGCAGGCGTTGAAAAAGTTATGAGGTTACAGACAGATATCTGGTTCATCAATGATGAGCTCTCGACTGTCTAAGCGAGGGCCTGGGACAGAGTTTGAGAAGCCTAATCTGATCCGTTCAGACCATTTTGTCATGAGCTGGAATATTATCAGGAATGTATGATAGATGCGCTGCAAGGTGCCCTACCTGACCCTTGTTGAATTCCAGAGGATTGTGCCACTGAATGAAGTCTTCAAGTGACAGCCGACCTGGAATTGTTTCAGACTTGCCATACACCTCGTTTGTCCAGTAAAAGAAGACATTGTCCCCCATGGCGTAACAAGCCCGGAAAACACAACCCCAGAACAGGAAGGTCTTCTTGAAGAAGGAATCTAGGCCCAATTTTGAGTCATAAAATGCTTGATTCGGTACCTTCACGCGGAGATATGACCAGGATCCCCATCGCCTAGCATGTCGGAACGACGTCCAGAGGGTGCAATCGTCAAGAACAATTTTGAAGGACTTCTTTGCATTTTTCTTGCCATGCTCGTCCTCGGAAACAACCTGTAGGCGGCCAGAAAAGCGGACTTTGCCGCCATACCACCCTGGGTGATTAGGATTGTTTCCCAAGCCTTCATATGGTCCAAGAGCAAGGGCGTCCTCTTCTCTATCAAGCTCGGCCCAAGGAAGCTAGAGAGAATGCCCATGATCACTGAGATAGTCCAAATTTAAAGTGATGGAAGAGGGACGTACATGGGCGGCAAGTTCATTGGCAAAAGCACTCTCCAAGTCGACAGAGTGCGGAGACTTCTCACCAAAGAAGACTTCTGAGATTTTCGGCACCGCCTCTTGGTTAGGACCTTGAAGTTGAAGGAGGGCTTCTTCCGTCAATTGGTCGTAGTGCAGTTCTCCAGCAGAGACAAGGCGGCCTAGCTCATACCGAACGCCGCGCGATAACCCCAATCTATCCATAAGGGCCGCAGCGTCCGGACAGTAAGCCTTAAGAATATAAATCAACTCAAGAAAGGGCATGATAAACGATGATCGTGAAAAAAATACTTACAATGATATGAACGTCATCAGGGGTTGCGTTGAGCGCAGGCTTCGCCCTTTTCACTTGCTCAAAGTCTTCGAAATCATCCGATTCGACGCTATGCGAACTTCTCTTCCTCTTCTTCGACACATCCGACGCGTCTGAATCCGACTGTGGTGGCGTATTCAGAGCGGCATCTACAGTAAAAAGATAAGATTAAATTGATTGCCACTCTGACCGCGTTGGTTATCATCAACTTACCCACTTCTTCCTCCTCGTATAGTTCTATAAGGGAGGCGTCGCCTTCATAGAACGACGAGCCCTAAGAAGTAAAATCTCAGACGGCGAGAGTGATGGAATCAGGAAGAAAGCCGACCTCGGAGATGTACCCATTGAACTCGGGGTCATCCATCAGGAATTGATCTCCGGCATTGTCGAAATCGTCCATCTCGAGGGCGCAAGTGGATGTACTAGATCGCGTCCACTAAAGAGACATGGGAGAGTCCAAGGAAATGAACCTGAAAGTGGGAATGCTATCTTTTATAACGCGGTTTGTTGAATGTGAAGAGCGTAAAGAGCATCTGCAAGCCGAGTTTATGGCTTGGAACAGTTACGGAAGGAAAAGGTTAAAATTAGTTTGTTTGTCGGTTATTTTTGTTGAACGTCATGTGAATTTCGCGTATCAACGCGATATAGGGGCTATCTGAAGAAACCAACTCGCGCTGAGTCTGCCTCTGGGCTGTCTTGAACTTTGGCTCCCGAGGCCAAGAGGCGAAGAAATATATCTTGTAATTTAGACTACCTAAAATTTTCTCTGTTGTACTAGGATTGCTATTTTTTTCTGCCCATGTTTGTTCGTGGCTTGAACTTGAAGACCAGCTCGACAGGACGAAAGAGTCCCTCGTGAGCCTCAAATCGCAATACATGGACACCAACCGCGCCCGCGCAGAGGCCCTCGCGCAGCTCAAAAAAGCCTACTTCCGGCTCCAAAACTCCATGGACGCCGGGTCGTCGAATCTCCACGAACTGGAAGAGCTGCTATTACTCGAGAGTCTGCAAGCCAAGTCTCAGCCAGGGCATACTGACATACACGAGTCTTTTCAGGACATGTTTGTCGCGCTGAATGCTGAGCTGCGGGATATCGTGGCGCTTCGGGCGGAACATGATCAGACGGTGAAGCAGTATGAACATCTTGAGGAGCTGAATCGGAAGCATAACTTGGACGGAGACGTTCTGGAGCGAATGGCGTTGCAAACGAAGACCCGTTGAGTACCCTACAATGTCATCGAGAAAGCACAACATCACTCAACGCGCAGTCTCACCCGACCTCCTCCCCTACAAATGGATAGCCGACGACAACAACGCAGCATCGAACGGCATCGGGCCCTTTCCCCCGCCACATGCCCAGCAACAGCCGCCGCCGCCGCGCCCATTGGATCGTCGTCTCCTTCCTCCCACCCCAAAACACATCCACGGGCTGAGGCACAGGCATCGTCCCCGGCACAGAAGGGAAAGCATCGAACAAGTCCTTATCGAACAAGGGCGATGGCAACGAGCCGAGCGAGCCTGCGGAGCTCATCGACGTCCAGGAGGACCTGCTCGCCGAGTCGGCGGCGAACCCCGGCGTGAGCAGCAAGTCATTGGATATGTCTGAGATGGAGACGTCCGGGAGTTGGGGGAGCTGCGGGGCTTGGGATTAGGAGATTGGTTTGGATGTTGTGGGTGTTTTGATTGGTTTTGGTGGTGTAATGGGAGGTTTTGAGGCGTCGAAGGCGGAGGAGGTGATGACCGGCAGAGGGGGGAGAGGCTCCGTGGGGATTGGAGGCAGGTCATTGTTATGTCGCTTCAGCGAAGTGGTCGAGTGCTTTAATGAGAGGTCTAGAGTAGAAGAGCTAAAGTCTCCAATGCCTACCACACACCCACACTCCCTTGAGCCCAAATCTGAAACCCCGTATAACCATCATACGGATTCTCATCCTCATCCTCATACATCCCCCTCATCACCAAATTGAATTGTACTGCACCTCCACCACACCCTCGCTCTGCATCCCCATCAGCCTAGGTAAGGAAGCAAGGTGGCGAGCTTTGAGGTGGTCAAGGACAGCCTGGACCTTGCGCTCGTCGAAGACTCCTATGAGGAGTGCCTGCAGGCTGCCTTCACGTTCACTTGAAGGAGATGATGCACCCTCATCCTCGTCCTCACTCTCCCCATTCGCACTCCACCTCCGCCGCTTGATAACAGTAATTTCAATACTCAACGTCTTTAGACTTGGGAAACGCCTCCGATCACTTAACAGCTCATCAAGCTTACGAAGAGACTTTGCTGGGAGAGGTGCGTGTGCGAGGAGAAGCATTAGCGAGAGTGACAGGGTGTGCAAGTGCGGCAAGGTTGCACTCAAGTGGGGTGTGTCTGCTGAGGCGGTTATTGATGAGGTAAAGGAGGAGGAAGAACCCGAAGAGAGGAGGGCTAGCTCGTCTGCGATGTATGAGAGGGGATCGCGCTCGGAGTCGGAGGTGTGTGAGAGCTCGAGGGTTGTTAGTAATAGGTAGGGGGAGGATGAAGAGTAGACGAGAGTTGAGCTAGAGGAACTGGAAGAGGAGCTGGAGAGGAGGGCCTGTGCGAGGCCGCGAAACGACGAAGCTTCTGTCACTGTAGAAAAAAGAGCAAATTAGAAATAGTCACTTCAAACTTTGAAATTAACTTACCCTGATAACTAAGCTCCTCGATCCCCCCCTTCGCACACCTGATCACCTTCTCAGCCTCCACGCTGTTAATCTGCTCCTTCACGCAGATCAGGGCGCGCTTCGTGCTGGACACATCCAAGGGAGGGATCCCAACGCTCGGAGGCTGGAGGCACATCTTCCCCCCACCGATGTCGACGTCCAGGATCCTCCGGGGCCATGAGATGCTCCCGAGGGCGTAATGCCGCAGTTGGATGCAGGGTTGGATGGATAAGGCGGGTTTGAGGGAGACGATGGAGAGCTGGACGGTCAGAGGCGCCTCTTCGACTAGATCGATTAATGAAGCTCTGTCGACAAAGACACCAAACGGGAAGTTCCGGATATTCAGTGTAGTAACCTGCAGAAGATGTTCACTCCGCAGCTGAGCCTCTATCGCATCCCGGAAGAGTTTCTTCGGGCCCGTGCTTAGCGTGTTAAAGTCGAATGGGCGGTCTTCGGGGAACCACGAGAAATGCAGACTCCGGAGGGCGGTGAGTGAAGAGAGGATGGTACTGGGTGCCCCGTCTGACATGTCTGAGCCATAAGCTTTGTAGGATAGATGCAGGACATAAGACCCGATGTGCTTCGAAGATGGGGAAGAAACGAGACGAGCGAACGGCTTGACGAGCTCCCCAGGGCCGGTCATTCCTGGTTTGTACTGCCTCCGAATCCGATACCGATTCCGCAGATCGACCCGCTTGAAGATAACGCGCTGGCATAGGGGGGTGAGGAGCTTGCTGGAGAGGGCGAGGGAGCGGAGGGTGTGTAGCTCGGCGGGGATGGAGGGGCTGAGGTCTTCGATTATTGTGGTTAGAATGTCGAGCGGGAGGGCTGGAGAGGGGGATGACATGCTTGACCTGGGAGATTCGCCTTGTATGAGCTACAATATGGCTACGATGTGGTCCTGTCAGAAGAGATGGTATAGGGCGCAGCCCATGAGGCCTTGAGGTGCTGTGCAGCGATCCCGGTCCGGGTCGCCAATTCAAATGCACTGGGGTCCGAACAGATTCTGTACGACGGACACAGACAGGACACAAAGACAAGCCAATCAGAATTTGAGCATCCCAGTGATAATCGCCCTTTGATTAGGGAAGAAACACGCGGCTCGTTGCTGCTAGTGAGCATGCTAATACACACGACGCATATAGAGTAAGTAGTAATCCGATGACGGGATGGCGAGAATTGGTACCTATTATTACAAACGTTTCTGTCCAGTAATTTCATGCGTGAATTTCGACTGGTTGTCGACTCCTGGCAAGGATGGTGGTTGAAGGAGTGAAGTTGAAGAAAAGCTATTTTTAGAATTACTCATCACCGAGTCTGGCTGTAGGCCTCGACTCTTTCAAACAACCCTCACTGGCAGTGGACACGAACTCAACAAGCAGCAAGCAATACGTACTACATCTGATTGCCATCTATTCTATTAGTATTTGAGGCATGGAATGACCTCTATCCATCGTCATGAAACCTACTCGACGGATACTCAGCCCTCAGGATCAACGATGCCGTTCAGATCCCCAGACTAGTGCCTTTTCGTCTTATACCTATACGATGTTGCTCTACACATTGAATAGCACTCTAGGCCTACTTCAAGCTCGGTGCTGCGATTTCTCAGGGGCTTGGGCTGGTGAGAGGGTAATACTTACAAAGCCCTTGCTCTTCTATGATGTGTTCCCAGTACACGGGCAGCTCTTTCTCGGACGCTTTACATCTGGGAAAACAAATCGAATGAAGACAAAGCTTAAATACTAGCTAGGGGCCTCCAAACGTATGTCTCAACCTCCCCCATCATGGGAGAGCACCATCCCAGTCCGAGCACGCAGAGAATTTCAAAGAGAAGACGCATCGCTTCCACACGCATTCAAGCGGAGGAAGATCCACAGTCTGAACCTGGCTTGAAAGTAAGTTGCACTCTTCCAAAGTGCCCAGCCTAACTGTCACTCACGGGCTCATTGATTCAAATCCAGTGTGCCAACTGCATAAAGAGGAAGATCAGTTGCGATCGTCCTAGTACCGACACGGGGATCAACGTATGCGACCCCTGCCGGGTGCGGAAAATGAAGTGCGAATATGCTGTTCAGCGCCGTGGCAGGGGCCGACCCAGAAAGCAAGTTCCTGGTGCGCCCAGCAGCAGCAACAACAGTGCAGCACAGCCGCAAGACCAAGGGACGACTCCTGCTTCTGCTGGTCATGCAGGAGCAGGAAGAGCGCCAGCCAACAGTGGTGGTGGTGGTGGTGGTGGTGGTGGTGGTGGTGGTGGTGGTGGTGGTGGTGGTGGTTGCCGTCCTAACAGCACGGTGTCTGCTTCCTTCAATGTCAATGTTGATGGCCAACACCGCACTCATTCAGTTGCTGTTGCACGACCACTCCCTTCACGAGCGGGGCAAGTGCAAGTTCCAGTGGCNGGTGGTGGTGGTGGTGGTGGTGGTGGTGGTGGTGGTGGTGGTGGTTGCCGTCCTAACAGCACGGTGTCTGCTTCCTTCAATGTCAATGTTGATGGCCAACACCGCACTCATTCAGTTGCTGTTGCACGACCACTCCCTTCACGAGCGGGGCAAGTGCAAGTTCCAGTGGCGTCGTCTTCAGGTTCGAGTCGAGCTCAGGCTCCGGTTATACAGCCCAGACTCCAGACACCTGCGGCTGCGACAAGCTCTCAGCATGATGCTCTCCCTCCTCCTCCTCCAGTAAGAGCATTGGACCTTGAAGACCAGCTCGACAGGACGAAAGAGTCCCTCGCGAGCCTCAAATCACAATACATGGACACCAACCGCGCCCGCGCAGAGGCCCTCGCGCAGCTCAAGAAAGCCTACTTCCGGCTGCAAAACTCCATGGGCGCCGTGTCGTCGAATGTTCACAAATTGGAAGAACTGCTACTCGAGAGTTTGCAGGCCGAGTCTCAGCCAGGGCATCAAGGCATGCACGAGCCTTTTCAGGATAAATTTGTCGGACTGAATGCTGAGCTGCGGGATATCGTGGCGCTTAGGGCGGAACATGATCAGACGGTGAAGCAGTACGAACATCTAGAGGAGCTGAGTCGGAAGCATGACTTGGACGGAGATGTTCTGGAGCGAATGGCCTTGCAAACGAAGAGCCGTTGAGTCCCGTACCCTACAATGACATCTTGACTTTTTGTATGTAATTTGCTTACCGGCTGATCGCAAAGTAGTAAGACTGACTTTCTGATGGCTTGGACTCATAGCTGACAGCAGCGAGGAGCAGAAAAGAGAATGCAATTCACTATATACATGCAAAGAAAGAAAAAATATATCCCTATGAGTATGGCTGGTACTATGACGAAAGTAATACAAAATATTTTTGGGCCCAAAAAAAAGTTGCTGCCCACCAGAAATAAGAGCTCGAAGTGAGAAATGCAAAGAGAGTACTAGGGATATCAAAAAGCCAGAGCAGAACCGACTAAGAAGATCGAGGAGATTCCAAAAAATGAGTGTGAGGCAAAGAACAGAGAGGGAGCAAAGGACAGGGACTACGAAATGAGAGCGAAGAAAAGGAAAAGAGGAGAGGAAAAACAAACAAACAAGCAAACGAGATGTAGCATACGGACTAGGTAGAGTAGTAAGAAAAAAATTGTAGAGTAAGATAAATAAGCACTTGTGTGTTAGTCTTATTCGAGTGGCACATCCACCAACGTAGAGCAAAGCAAAAGATAAAGGAAAAGCACAACCATCACTCAACGCGCAGTCTCACCCGACCTCCTCCCCTGCAAATGTATAGCCGACGACAACAACGCAGCATCGAACGGCATCGGGCCCTTCCCCCCCGCCGGCGCATGCCCAGCAACAGCCGCCGCCGCAGCGCCCATCGGGATCGTCGTCTCCCTCCTCCCCGCCACAATCCCACCCCCAAACACATCCCCGGGTTGAGGCACAGGCATCGTCCCCGGCACCGAAGGGAACGCGTCAAACAGGTCTTTGTCAAACAGCGGCGAGGGTAACGAACCCAACGACCCCGCGGAGCTCATCGACGTCCAGGAGGACCGGCTCGCCGAGTCGGCGGTGAACCCCGGCGTGAGCAGCGAGTCGTTGGATATGTCCGAGATGGAGACGTCGGGGAGTTGGGGGAGCTGTGGCGCTTGGGAGGTCGACGCCGATTTGGACGTCGCGGGCGTTTTGGCGGTGGGTTTGGGTGGTGTGCTGGGTGGTTTGGAAGAGTCGAAGGCGGAGGAGGTTATGACCGGCAGAGGGGGAAGAGGCTCGGTCGGGATAGGGGGGAGGTCGTTGTTATGGCGTTGTAGAGAAGTGGACCTCTTGGGTGGGTTGACCACCCTCGGGAGTTCCTTCTCCATCCCAGGTATCGAAGAAAGCTCCAAAGCAGGCGGAGGCCCAAGAGCAGGCAACCTCGGCGCAGAATCGTCAACTACAAAGGCGTCAAAGAAACCAGTCAGCACGGTCCATACAAACCAAAAAAAAATAAAAGAAATAAAAGAAAGAGACACCCACTCGTAACCTCACTCGCCGTACTCAACGTACTCCCACTCGACTTCGTCCTCGCCCGCGACCACATCTTCTCCGCAAACGACGTCGCCCTCCCCAGACTACTCGCGCTCTTCTTCGGCGACAGCGACGGGAAGCTCGTCTGCGACCCATTCGCATTGCCCATCCCAGTACCCATCCCATTCCCAAACCCATTCCGCCCGTACTCGCTCACACTCACACTCGGCACCGCGCTCCTCACCGACGTGCCCGTGTGCTGCGCCCTTAGTGGGACGACGCCGAACTCGAGCATGCCCTCGGGGGGCGTAGCCACAGGCTGAGAATCAATCGACGAAATTTCGGAGGAGGTCGAGTTGCTGTACCTCCCGCCGTGGCCGTGTCCGTGGGCTTGTGTGTGGGTATGAGCGGAGGCGGACGCACCGTGAATGGTGCTCGGCCTCCCCCCGTTATGCCCATGACCAGAAATCGCACCCCCAATACGCCGACTGAAGCTCCCGAACCTCGATCCGGGCGACTTCGAAGGCGTCTGCGGCTGCGGCTGCCTCGTCCCCACGCCAGGTGTAGGCGTCACCGCCTGATTTTCCGGCGTAACAGGCCTCGACTTGCTGCTCTGGCTCTGAGTGCGCCCGTGCCCATTCTCCTGGACGCCCGCCGACTTCGGTCTAGCGGGCACAGGCGGCTGCGGCTCCTCGAGTCTATGCAGGGACGTCGTCGAGCCCGACACCGACACTGACGCGGAAGAGGGGAACGTCTCCCCCCTCGCCGAAACGGGGGGATAAGCCGATGTGGGCGTCTGCCCTCCCGCACCGCCAGCACTAGCAGGCGCAGACACCTCCTTTCTATGCTGCGACCGCGCCTTGGAGAGCGGGATCAAGAAGGTATGCTTTAGCTTCCCGCTGGTCGGTTCGTCGCGCTTCGCTTGGAGCTGTGCTTGGGCGGCTGCGATTCTCTTCCTCTCTTCCTTCTCTTTCTCCTTCTGCTCCTTTTCCTTTTCGTCTTTGGTCTTGGACTGGCCCTCGGACTCTCTGATCGTCTCGAGCTTCTTCTTCTCCCCTTGTGAATGCTGAGAAGTGGATAAAACACTGCTATCAGCCTCCTCGGCAGGCAACGTCCCCCGACTCAGCGTGTCCTCCAACAACATGGCCTCCTGCAGCAGCGCAGCGAGCTCGCCATGCCCCGGACTCAGCGGGGTCTCCAAAATCGTATCTCTCTTATTCCTCCTCCCTTCCTTTTGCTGCTGGGGCGTCTGTGGCACTGCATTTCTCCTCGCACTCGAAGTAGTGGCAGAAGTGGTGGAAGACGAGGAAGACGAAGAAGGCAAGGGCACCGTAGCCTCCCTCACCTTCCCATGCACCACAGCCGTGAACTGCGTCCTCGTCGCCCCACTGACAGTAGCAGCCCGCGTCATCCCCAATTCACTAAAATCGACCATCGACTTGGCGCCTTTATGTTGTGTGACAACCACAGAGCCGAACTCTGCCTCTCCTTCCTGCTCCCCATCCTCCCTTTGCCCTTCCACACCCTCCCCACCCTCACCCTCGCCCTCACCTCCAGCGACACCCGTAGGCGTCGGCGGGAAATGCCCCCAATCGCTCTTCCTTACCCTCCCCGTCCCCGGCATCCCGCTCGCACTCACAGGGGGCAAGAAAACGGGCACGCCCCTGCTCGTGGCGGGCGTCATCCTTAACGCGGTGTGCACTTGCGTCGTCGGGGAGCCTTCGAGGAGGCTCATGCTATAGGGGCGTGAGGCTGAATTCAGAGTGGAGAAGGACCCGATGGAGGATGTGCCCCCGGAGGAGGGCGCGACTGAGAGCCCGGTTTGGGGCGGGGAGAGGAAGGAGGCGGGGTCGGGGGGGTTGATGGCTGCTGGGACTGGTGGTCTCGTCGCATTCGCATTGGCATTCGCACTTGCATACAAGTGTAAGTTCGCAGGCTCCGTCTGCCTCCTCACCAACCCCGGACTCGCCTCGGGGCTCGCATCATACGCCAACTTCGCGGCTGGCGACATGGGCGGCGTCGCCGGCCCCTTGAAGTAGGTCGTGAGGACCTCGGTGATCGAGTTGGCTGAGGCGCGGTTATTCGCTACCGTTGAGTCATCGGTGACAACCAGAGTTGATGACGAGGCGTTTTTGAGCGCGGAAGAGTTGATAGTTAAATTTGAGCTGTTTTTCCTCGAAGGTGTCCTGGCGCTTGTATCGGACACGACAATAGACGGCGGCGCAATATCATCATCTTCGGCAGCTTTGCCCTCGGGCGAAGCACCCACACTAGCAGTGGGAGGCGGGACCTGAGGCAACGGCCTCACTCTCTGCGACTCGGGCGAGGTCGAGCCTGTTCGATTTACACCAGCAGCAGCAGCAGCAGCAGCAATGCCATCATTAGTAGCAGCAGGCAACTCTTCCGAGCCATCTTTTACCATGAAGAACGTATGATGCAAACTCGAGTACCTCGGGGGCGGTACGCCTGGAGAGCTCTGTAAAGAAGACGGTGAGGGCAGCTCAGAGCCGGGGGAGGAAAGAGACGCCGTGCCGCGGGCTTCGTCCTCCTTCGAGGTGGTCTTCTCTTCCTGCTTAGCCTCTTTAGTTTGGCTGATAGGTAAAGGAGGTACCTCCGCAGACGGCGTGGCCACTTCTGCGGATGGCTGCGAGAGCGAAAGACCGCGCTTGCGGATCGTAAGCGGGGTCACTTGGATCGTAGGTGCAACGACCATTGGCACCCCTTGTGCTGGTGCTTGCTCTTGTGGGCTGACAGGAGAAAGCACAGAAGAGGAGGGAGACAGAACGGAGGGGGAGACCACGGTAGTAGGTGAGACGATGCTTGGAGAGAGGACGGTATCGTCCGTCAGCGCTGGGGAGGGTATAGAAGCTGTGGCGCTGGAAAGGGAGGGGACGGGCAAAGCAGTGGAAGGCGATGGAGAAGGAGAAGGAGATGCAGAGTCACCGCTTGGTGCCGCTTGGACCTCTGTGTGCTGTCCAAGTCCCAGTTCGGTAGTACTCGACTGCTCTTGTTGTTGTACCTGTAATTGTGATTCCATTTCAACCCGTTGTCCACTGAACTCGCCATTCTCCCTCTCCTCGCCACCAACAGGCGACTGGACGCCACTCTCCCCAGTCCCAGTGGGCGTAACACCAGCACTCTCCGGCGAAGCCAGCCCACCCGCCAACTTGGCCTGCTCCGCGCTCCGTGCGATCTCCAGGGCCTTCTGGAAGGACGTCCCGCGGGCTTTGACGACGGGCTTGACGAAGTTCGCCGCCTCGCCGTCCAAATTTAACGCGGGGGACACCTCGGGCGTAGCACCCATTTCTGACGAAATAGAGGGGGAGAGCACCGTCTCGGGCGAATCAGGCGGGAACGTGAACGTCGGGGACGCAATGGGGGTGTAGTCTGGGCCCCCAACCTCCGACTCAAAGTCGCCCACACTAGAAAGTGAAAACGACCTCCTATCCCCCGCGCCCACATTCGAGAACGTAGGCGACGCCGCACGACTCACCGCCGCACTCCCCGTGCCCGGATAAATACTCGAGCCAACACTAACAGTCCTCGCCGGCGCCGGGATGCGGTTCCCATACAGCTCGCCCTGCCTCGACGGCCCGTGGGTGTTGGGCGGGGGCGCGCCGAGGCCAAAGCGGCCGCGGGGGACGGGGACGCCGCCCTTGCGCTCGAATTTGGCGATTTTGTCGCGGAACCCCGGGGCGGTGGAGGTGGCGGAGGAGGAGGGCACGACGCCCGGGAGGGGGGGAGGGGAGACGGGGCGCGAGGCGGAGGGGGTCTTGGAGGCGTTGCGCTGCTCGAGGGCTGCGATGCGCTCTTTGAGGTTGGTCGTTGGGACGGGGACTCGTGTTGTTGTCCTGGGCATTGGGTAATTGGGGTCAGTGTTTTGTTCGGTGTTGGGAAGGGGTTGAGATAGGATGGGGGACTTACATCTCATCCAGGACGTCCGAGAGAATCAAAGTGGTGGTTGACACGAAGCCCGAAGCTCAGCCTATGTATGTATGTACTATGTAGGGACCAGCCGCAGACGTGGTTGGTGGTACGTGACACCAAAAAGGTTTTGCGGTGCCCCAAATTCAAATGGTAAGTGTAATGGTAGAGGTAAGTAGCGAAGATAAGCAAGTAAGGATCGTGTAGCTTTCGGGTGTCAAAATTGAATACTGCAAGAAAAAAGAAGGAGGGGGAAGGGACAGGTTGATGATGGGCCTCGCTGCCTGGCTCTCTGATGACTGCCAGGACAACGCGGCTAAAGATGGAAACTGCCTCTTTCGTTCACAACTTTGATCCCTCCCATTTCTTTCTGGGAAAATCATTTCGCTTTCGCTACATATTTTTGACCGTCATGGTGTCGACAGAGGTGACGAGAGGAGGAGCTTTGAGCTCTTCTAGTCGCTTTTCTCTGCATCTTTGGGGGTGACATCGTGCGAGGCGTTCTTAGTACGACTCTGACCGTTGAGTCTGACGACGCCAATGACCAAGACTCCGGAACTACTCTATGAGGATTTGATGCCTCCCTAATCCCTCCTCCGCCTGCTTCGCTTCTGCTGAAAGCTAGGGTGATCATCATCATACGATGAGCAGATTTTGATTGGCAATCCTCGATGCTCATCTCCCTCGGTCTGCGTCGTGAGTATCATTGATTCCGTACAGCTGCAGACCCCTGTGCACATCGACTTGGCGACACCGGCCCGGAACAGCGCACAGGCTTCAGGAATCAGGACAGATCTCTCTGCGGTGCACAGCACGCTAGCCTGGTCCTCAGGCGCCGTCTATCATCCCCTCAGAGTCACATCCTCGTAATCGCAGCGGGCGCGTATAAGTATTATCCCCTCATCCTGTA
>NHYE01001367.1:0-38583 GCA_002938385.1 Gymnopilus dilepis | reverse complement strand
ACAGAAATTCTCTCGTTCCGCAGTCTATATTAGTAAGGCGCTGATCCACTTCTTCATGTTGCGATGAATGCAAAATGTTTAGAGCAAGGCAGGCTTCTGTAATAATATCGGTCGATTCCCTAGACCACGCTCTTACATTTGCGTTGACGCCAGTCTGACTGCATGAAGGGGCTCCATTCTGAAGTAATTCAACCAATGAAGTACAGCAGAAATTTACGCTTCCCGTGAGGAGGTATTGGTGGTACAGGTAGTTTAGGATCGTCGCGCAGAAGGATAGGTGCAAAAACAGTGGCTAGCACCAATTATCAGACATGCGGATTCTCTTCCGTTGTGACTCGTTCACTTACCAACGCGTTCTGCTTGATCATGGTTCTTTGATGATTGGCAGATAAAGTGTAGAAATGCCGTGATAGATATCCAGACCTGGCGAAGGGGGGCTTAGTAATAAGACAAAAGGTGCGTAAATGTAAATTATGGCATACGTTGACAGAGGCCGGTGTCAGCGCATCAAGCAACTGAGGAAAGAACATCCAATGAGGCTCAATCAGAAGAACTTTTCGTAAAGCCTGACCTCAAAGGCTTCGTCGCGGTTCGTCATCTCAAGGCACTGAGAGTGCAAGACCGCTGGTATAATAGGGTCGCCCAAAGAGTCTAGAAATAACAACAAGGTCGAAGCAAAGGCCACGGATATTTGTGAATCAGGAGTGTCGGGTGGATAAGGAAATTCATCCCCAGTGTCCAAACACTAAGCAGACGAGAAAACGTCAGGTCCTTGAGTGTGAGATGAGAGCCAAAATTCAGGGATGCCCACCTCCCGAATTGTTCGGATAATACCATGAGCGCCAGGAATGATGAAAAGGTCATCCTGATAGGCATCAATTCGACCTTGTCAACGGCGCTGCGTAAAGAGACTTACCTTATCCGTTGTACTTGACATCATCCAGTTGACCAGACGCATAATCTCCCGCGGAGCATTGATCGCATTTGCTTCTGGAAGCAGATCGCCAGGAGATTCCATCGATCTTATGGGTCCACGGAGCCGAGTCAGACGGGAAAGCTTGTTTGCAAAGCAGGTGTACTCTGACTTGACAGCTGAGCAAATGGTTGTAGTGAAACAGAATAGGAACGCGCACGATATTCTCCTGAAACCGATATAAAGTGATCCTTGCCTAGCACAGTGTGTAGTATCAGAGTGCTACTGAGGTCCTTAGGTCGCAAATTTAGGAGAGACGCTACGTCATTATCGATGTGTGCTCTCAAAGTAATCTCTGCCACTTCGTCGGCTAGAAGGACGCCCTAGGTCAAGCTCGTTAATCAGTCAGCAAACTAGGAAAAGAATGGCTGACCATCATTGGATAGATTTGAAGCCACTCGGCGTCTGATCACAGGCATCAGGATCAATGAACAGTTAATCTGGGACGACTCGCAACACTTACGGATAGGAGAGTCTAGCTGGATGGGCACAAAACGAAAGGCGCATGGACCCTGTTAAGCTATGTTATCAGACAGGCCGAATACAGTTAAGCAATTTCGCGAACTTTGCCTATATTCTTGACACGAATTCTACGTTCTATGGGTTCATCATATCTGCAAACCGAGGACCGTCAATAGTAATTTGACTTGAGGGCTGATGTACCTACGAGACTTTTTCAAAGTCAACATATGTATCCTCGATCTTGAGACCTCCGCGGTCATGGGTACTCTCTCCATCCAGATGGTGGACAGCATGAAACAGATTACGCACAGTTGACCGGAGGGTGTCAACGTCATATAGGTCAAGCTACACGTCTCGCGGTTAGAGTACTTTCTCACGAAGAAAGAAGATCAGAGGCGAAGGACTAACATCTAAGCTAAATTCTGCAGCCACGGGTCGATGGTCACTCATTACAATCTGTGGGTGGCTTGTATACGAGATCTGATCAACACGGCAGTCCGGACCGTGCATGTGAAGGATTCGATCTGTCCATGCTGGCTTCCGCCTTCAAAGCAACTTGAGCAAGCTGCACTTCCGTTTTATTGACCAAGAGATGACGCACTTCAGGTCATAACCCAAGTTGTCCATCATCAATCCTGGACTGAAGCGGTATGTCCTGCATCCGAAAGGTAAGATCTTCGCCAAGCTCCAGATCAAGTCTCTGAAGTCTGACTTACGGCATGTGTAAAATAGGTGCTTCTTTGAAGCCCTCGAAAGCGGCCTTCTCTGCCGTGGCCTTTCGGAGCTGTTGGCACGATGGCATGAGCCGTGGTCAACACCTAGACGATATGACCAACCTGGTCGAAACGCAACAAAGCCTCGAATTTTGATGGGCTTTCCCACTCGTCATCGCGCAAAATCTTCCGTACATGGCCATCTGCTAGATCCAGTCGATAGTTAAGGTCTGATGCCCAGGTTCAGAAAAGATCGAGGAATTGCGGGCGTTGGACATAAGGGCTCACCTCCCTAGGGCCCAGCCGTTCATCGTGAGCTTGGTATGAACAGAGGTGAACCAAAAGTCCTACCATCCAGAACAGAGCATCTGTCTGATAGATACTCAGAGGTGGAAATCCCGCAGGCGAGATGCCGCTGTTAAAAGGGTCCTCTTTCTCCTGGTCGGGTGATGACGATGAAGCCTCTGAGGCCGGTGTGTTGTCGAATGTCAACCGTCGTGAAAGGTCCGAAAAATCAGAGTTCCGTTTGTCGACCATCTCATCAAAAGCGGCCAAGTGTGCATTGACGAATGTCAGAATAGTAGGTCCAGGAGATGTGACGGCGGCCTTGTCGTCCTGTGCTGCAACAGGAGGGGTGAAGGAGACACGAATAGCAGTTCCCCCTTTATTGCCCTAGCAGAAGTTCAGCACAGGAAATTCCAACTTTTCAACGTTTCAACAGACCATAACGCCCAAGATGCCAGCTCCGGCAGCAGTCGTCTTGATGTCCCCAAAGCACGATTTCAAAGATTTCTTGACTATCATTATGATCAACATTCCGACGAGCTGTTTCGATACAAGCTGCGAAATAGTCAATTGAAATGAGCTTGAGATCGAACAATTGAAGGCCTGAAGAACATACCTTTTCATATCTTACTGCCTTCTCTCCGAGTGACGCAAAAATAGCAAGAGTCCACGCTTCTTCCCTGGCTGTACTGGTCGAATATATCAAAGCTTCCGTGGAGAGATCAAGCTCCTGGAAACCTAGTACTAGCATATCAGGATCCTCTGGATCGTCGTTGTCGACGCGCGAAGCCTTCTCGTCTGGTTCCACGCTCTCGGCTTCAAGAGTTGGGTTTGAGCGTCCCAAAACTATGAACCACGGATAAGAACGCTGGTTTAAACCCTAGAAGATATGCTTACCCCAATCAAATGGATTGCGCACATAATCTCCAAGTGAAAGTGGGGATATGGACTTGAGTGGAGGCAGCACAGGATCAGCGACGAGGGTTTCCTTTGACTGATTGACGTTGACATTTCCTTGTATCCACGCTGAGAGGTCTTGCGAGGGCATCTTGCCATTGACGTTGAATGTTCCGATCCTCAGCCTGCATAAAAATCGTCGATGATGCCCGTATAATGAATCATTCAAATGCCTATACGCACGTCAAACGCCTTCTTCCTTTCCTCGACATATCCCGCGCTTTGACACGAACCCAGTCGTCCCTGATCAGCTGTGCGTCCGTCTGATCGTCGCTCGTGAATCCTGCGCAGGCGGGGGAAAGACGCTCTAGAAGTGGTTTATTGGCGAGACGCAAATCTGGAGGCGTGGCGGATACTATAGAAAAGCAAATTTTCCAGCCAACTTGTCGTGAGGTGAGAAAGAGAAACCTACGAGATGCGATAGTGCTAAATTTCGCAAAGTATGGCCTTAACCAGCTGAAATGCGTTGTTGACGAGGCGAGGTTGATGACTGCGTTGGCCTCGACATCTACAAAGGAGTAAAAGATTAAGAAAGAAGTCCACGACGACCGCAAGGCAGATACCGTGAGGATGTGCTCACCAGAGACCTCCTTCAAACGCTTGCATTCTGCGACCAACTTCCTCAGTCCTTCTACGTCATGAGTGAAGAAAGCAGGTGGTTGACCGCCGTCCGTCAGTCCTTCTGCTGGATTGATGCTCAAGCCAATCACTGGATAAAGAAGAAGCATCAAAGAGCTGCTTGCTTGAAAGTGAAAAGCGTCTCACCAGAACCAGATTGCTCGAGCATAGACTTCCTTGGGGACGTATTCTGCAAATCAATGGTCCCTCGACGCATCTGGCTGATAGCAACAGAAAATTCGCCATAGATCGGGTACACGCGGTGTACGTCGAGCCCCTCAGGTTGTCCGGAAGGACCTGACTTGTATTTGCATACGAACAAACTGAATATATGCGGTAAGAATGAAAAGTATCAGAGGGGCAACCAGAAGCGTGTAATCAGACTGACCTCCCCTCCTCAGACAAGTCCCAATCATCCCTATGCGAAACGACACCTAGTACCCGTTTATTCTGAGTGTCCCTAGTTGAAGGTGTCGCGGTGCTTGAAGAAGAGGAAGAAGAGTCTAGATTGTTGACGAGTGTAGCTTCCAACACGGCCTTGACTTCATCTGGGGACCTCAGGAGGTTCTGGACGAGACTGAGCGCTGCCATGGACGCATAGGCGTTGGCTGCTGGGGGTAGTGAGAAGAGAGCAGAGTGGCGTCGCTCATGGATGTCAAGCTACGATGGTACCCGGTGACCCGTCGACCCATGTTGGGGTATGATGCCATCTGTGCCTTTTTATGGGAAACCTCCTTTTCCAGAGAATCCTACTCAGCTACTCGAGTTCTCAGAACATCAAGGCTCGGACTCTGCCATTTAAAATCCATTGATTAGATTGTGATAATGTACATTTCTTTTATATCAACCCGTCCTCTAACTGAAAAGCTTCTTGAACTGCTTCTTCTCCTTCTCTCTCCTCTCCTTCTTTACTTGGTTGATCTTGTTCAGTTCTGCTTGGATGGCAGCATCGGAAGGCACGAGCTTGTTGGCCTCAATGAGGTCGTGCTCGGCCTTGTCCTCGTCCTTCAGATACTGATGAGCCAAGGCACGACGGTATAGTGCTTTCGCTATAGCAAGAAAGTCAGCCTCCTATATTGAAATCAACAAGAAATGGAGAAAGCGCACCTTTGTCGGCATCGTTCAGGGTGAGGTTGTTCAGTGCGCGAGTAGCACTGGTGATGGCAATCATGGCATTCGCTGTCGACTGCGGACGGGCACGGATAGCTGCGAGGGCCGAGTTGAGGAGTAAGGGTGCCAGGAGTGCTTCGTAGCTGTCCTTCAGCTCCGGTGGCGTGCTTTCAGGTAAAACCGGGTGCACATCAAGGTAACGAATGGATTCTAAGATGGGCGACAGTCAGCAGGAAGGTCAAGAAGCGTCAATACAAGGTCAAGCTCACTTTGATACTTCTGTAGGGCTTCTTCGACCTTGCCTTCCTTGAACAGCTTGTTACCGACTTCCCGTACGTGTTTCGCGATCTGTAAAGCGACCTCGGGGTTCTCTGTATCTTTGTCCTCGTCAACAGGGTAGTCTTCATATGGATCATCGACCTCAGCTGATGGGGTCTCCTTCAGAGAAGGATCATCGGGCGAGAGTTCACCACAGTCCGCAATGACAATTGGCGTAGTCGGGACGTCTCCAGTCGAAGTCGGATAGTTCTCGATCTGACGCACTGTGCCACGATCAGGAAACTAGTCCCTCCTAGCAGAAGTTGATACATACCAACTGATTTGCCCTTGATGACCTCTCCAAATACCACATGCTTTCCATCCAGGTGTGGCGTTGGGGCGACAGTAATGAAGAATTGGGATCCGTTCGTGTTAGGTCCCGCATTGGCCTACGTCCACGTCAGTCATGGGTTCGACGCGGCGGGATGGATTAATTAATGCGTACCATGGAAAGCAGGAAAGGTTTGGTGTGCTTCACTGGGAAAGCTTCATCTTCGAACTTCTCGCCATAGATGGATTCTCCTCCAGTTCCTATTGAAACGCTCAAAATACAAATTCAACGCGAACTGAGATGTTGAATTACCATTGCCAGCAGTGAAGTCACCGCCTTGACACATAAATCTGCAGTTTCTTAGCACTTCAGCGCTCTACATCGAAAAGGAGGACCTACCCTTTGATTACGCGGTGGAAACCTGACCCCTTGTAGTGGAGAGGCTTTCCAGATTGACCTGTTCCTTTCTCGCCAGTACATAGAGCACCTATAACACGAAATGGACATTAGTGCGCGATCCTCACGCCCTCAAGGAACCACATACGGAAATTCTCCACAGTTTTGGGTACAAGATCCTTGTAAAGGGAGAAAATAACCCTTCCGGCTGGCTTGTCACCGATCGTAATGTCGAAGTAAGTGATGGGGCGTTGAACAGTGGAATCGCTCATTTGAACGTCGGCTTCAGACATCTCGCGAAGCTAGAGAAGATAAACTGGCGCTTGTCGATGAAATCTAGGATATTTTACGCCATGCTCTGCCATTTATCGCTCTCCCAGGTCAGAGTTTACGTAAGTGTCTGGCTGGAACACCCTGGAACTTTTTGGAATCGGAGGACATTGGACAGGTATGTCGGCGAGTAGCGTAACAGTGAAGAGGAGGTGCCCAGAGCATGAATTTCTGTTCATCTTTTCGGGGAGAGAAAGGAAATAAGCGCTGGCAAGGAGAGCCGTAGAAAGAAAAGGGAAATGGCAAGATAAGGAGCGTATTTCCTGACGCGTCGCAAAAGGCACAGAAACCGTGGAGCTTAGTAAGGTAATAATTTCCCGCGCCCAAGTTCCCTGTCCGATGGTCCGGTCAAAAAAGCAAACCCTTCTTCCGAACGTCTTCCTCGCTTTGCAACAATTCCTATAAGCTGGCTTTCATCATCTCCCCTGTCTTACTCTACCCTACATACAATATTACCCCTCCCAGCCTGCCACTAATTCAGGACTTTTTCTTCTTCTTGTTACCCCTCGGAGAAGGAATAATGGACATCTAGTACTCCCAGTGGACAGCTTGATTTGGGCAGCAGAAGTCCCCACGCGCCACTGACTTCCGAAGCTGGTTCGCATAGATTGTCTACCTTCGAACCCATCATTCAATACTCTTCGGAAACAGGCTTTTGATCCCGCCTGTCTCTGGCAACTGACGCGATCGAACGCGCATTGATTTAATATGCGTCTCGCGCCCTTGGAGCTTAGCTTCGGGCAGCAGTAGCGCTTCTCAGTGATAGCGCAGAAGAGCGACGCGATAGAAATGCATTTTCGCCGTTTTTCGCGGGATTTGGGTTCATCTTTCCAATTGCAAAAGCTTAACATGCGCGTAGGGCACAGAAGCCCCAGGGACGGACTTGCAAGGCCAATCAGGAAGTTTTTGACGCGGAGCCGGGCCCAGTTGTAGCATAGGGATTAACCCCACACTGGAGAGTAATCAAGCCTCGAGGCTCTCGTTTTCCACATTTCCGAGGACTTAGCAATTACGAAGATCCCAAATGAGTTTCAGGTTGCCAAAGCATATTCGCACCTGGATCGGCTTGGCCACTATATCTTCTTCAAGGCTCTGGAGCCTGGGATTGTCTAAACTTCCTCCCCGACTCTTTCTTCTCTAACACGCTCCAAGCTTAACGCCATCGTAACCATGGCTGGCCTTCTCACTTTGGTCGACATTGCCATGCTATCTTTTGCGTTCGTTCTTCTAAGGAAGATACTGGCCAAGAAATCCCTACCACTTCCTCCAGGCCCTCCCAGACTTCCCCTTCTAGGGAATGTGATGGACATGCCCTCGTCTCAAGAGTGGTTTACCTTCGCAAAGTGGGGAGAAAAATGGGGTACGATATGTCATTTCCGTATTCAAAGGACAGCTGACAAAAAAGCTCGTCAGGCGACATCGTGTCCGTCTCCGTGCTCGGTCAACAAATAATCGTCCTAAACTCAGTCAAGCATGCGGTCGAAATGCTCGACAAACGCAGCTCCATATACTCCGACCGACCCGTCATGCAAATGGGGGGCGAACTAGTTGGTTGGAAAAATACCTTAGTCCTCATACCTTACGGCGACCGCTTCCGCAATTTCCGCAAGCTCTTCCACCGAGCAATAGGATCTCAAGCAGCCGCGTCAGAATTCCAACCTGTACAAGAGATCGAGTCGAGGCGATTCCTCAGAAGGATCCTGGCAAATCCCGAAGAGCTCGCCGCCCATGTGCGCAAGTGAGTTGTTTGTCCTCGAAGCCCGTTTTTAATTTCAAGGGCAGCTAGCAGTGCTTCTGCTAGGAACCCGTGCTAACGCTTGATGCTGTGGGCTCTGGCTGATTTTTCTGTCCTTCTTAGGACCGCCGGTGCCGTCATCTTGCGCATCTCGCACGGATATGAAGTACAGGAGAAGGATGATCCCTTCGTCACACTGGCTGACCTAGCAACAGAACAATTTTCGTTGAGTACGACACCTGGAGGTTTTTTGGTGAATCTTATTCCTGCATGTACGCCTTATCACTGTTATGAACTTGGTGTTATGAACAAGCTAATCAAATTCTAGTGCGACATGTTCCTTCATGGTTCCCTGGAGCTGGGTTCAAGCGGACAGCAAAGGAATGGGCTCGTACACTTGCGGTTATGGCCGAAGGTCCACATCAATTCGTCAAGCAACAAATGGTACTTTCGTGTCGGTTATTCGTAATGAGATCACTGTGAAGTCGTTCCAATCTAGGCAGCTGGAACCGCTGAGATTTCTTTTACCTCCCGGTTGCTTGAAGCCAGCGACATTTCTCCTGAAGAAGAACACGACATCAAGTGGTCTGCCGCCTCACTATACTCAGGAGGGGCCGACACAGTGCGTGCTAATCTTATCTGCGGGCAAAAATAAAGATGATTAAATTCGAATGACAGACCGTGTCGGCTGTTTACGCGCTATTCCTAGCTTGCGTTCTCTACCCAGAGGCAGCACGCAAGGCTCAGCAAGAGTTGGATGAAATCGTCGGCCATGACCGCTTGCCATCCTTCGCCGACCGACAAAAGCTTCCATATACAAATGCTTTCGTTCTCGAAGTCTTTAGGTGGCATAGCACTATTCCCACTGGCAAGTCTTTTTCCACTCATACTCCCAGCATCCCGACTCATACTGACTCATATCGCATCTGGCACCAGGTGTTCCGCATGTGGCTTCGAAAGACGACATCTATGAAGGATATTTTATTCCCAAAGGTGCTTTAGTTATCACAAATATCTGGTGCGCCATCTTTATTGGAGAATTCTTCGATGGTGTCGTTGACGCTTTTCCTTCTCATGCTGGCCTATGTAGGAAAATGTCGCACGATCCCGCAGTCTACTCGGATCCGTTTACTTTCAAACCAGAGAGATTTTTGGGTCCTGAACCAGAACAAGACCCAAGGGACCTTTGTTTTGGCTTTGGAAGGCGGTAAGTGGGGTGCATCCAGGCTGTCAAAGATGATTCGGTACTGACAGACTATCCCTCTCAGGATCTGCCCTGGTAGGCACCCTCTAAACGTCATCACGAGAACCTTTTATCTGATAAATTGTGTTTGACATCAGGACGTGAACTCGCGGAAGCTTCTGTATTTATCAATAGCGCCATGACACTGGCCTCCTTCGACATAACGAAGAGCGTCGTGAATGGTGTCGTCATCGAGCCAAAACAAGAACAGACTACAGGTACTATCAGGTAAGATCATCCCCTTCCTCCTTCATTAAAAATTAGAGTTCTTATCTGGTACCTTATCGCAGTCACCTGAAGCCGTTCGTCTGTACCATCAAGCCGAGGTCGCAAAAAGCAATAGACCTAATTATGTCTGAAGAGCACTAGTCCCGCTCTGTCAAGCTCGATTAGCGCTCTGCCATCTTATCTATATCGGGAGTATATCCACCACATTCTATGATATAAAAAGGCTTTAAGGAAGGGGAATAGCGTAGTATTGTGTCGGGAGTGGGAAGTCTAAATGATGTATTTCTCATGTATTTTAGGATTTACATTCGTACTATGTATAACAGACGACAGTGGAACTGTATTGAAGTGGTCCTTCTAATGATCTACCGATTTACGCCCGCGGATTTGAAATTCCGTCTGGATAAAGAGTCACGGAAGGAAGACTAGGTTGCGAGCAAGTGACTCATACTTTCTTTTGGAAGAGAAAAAATACACTTCCCAAGTTCGGAAGAAGGTGGTGCTTTCATGTGCACCCATGTAAGGTATCATTACTTCTGTTCATCTGTTCAGTTGAAGAACAATTACCGACGAACATCGGGTATTGGTATATAGTTACTTCGGATCGAACCAAACGCTACAGATATACTTACAACAAATGGGGATTGCCTGCGCAAAGGCAACTTGAAGGAGGGCATAACCGTGACCAGGGGAGGGGGACGTGGCTGGTTCACGGCAACGAAGCGCCACCAAAGTGACCAAATAGGGCGGTTAAAATCGGTCGACTATCCTTATGCTTCTTTCTGGGGAGGTGTTCAGGACAGATGGTCGGTCCACCCAACTGTCGGCAGGAAGTAGTAGTAGATTTCACAAAATCCAGTCAAGTAAATTCTAGCAAACCTTTGGACTCCAGAACCACCTGTACTCTTCTTGATAGTAATCCTGCTTGTGTGAGGCGAGGTCTCAAGCCGGGTCTCAAGCCAATGATACCATATTCGGTCTGTCGGCTCAAGAGACGTGCTACAGACGGCATCTACATATCACTGCCTTGAGCAATGGCAAGACGGTATCGCAGGCATGGATACGGTTAGGAAGGAGGAGGGTGCATGTATTTGAAGGGAGCGGGTCTTCTTGTACAAATAAAAACCGTTCAATGCCTATCCTGAGTGATCTCATAAGAAATCATCGTATGTACGGTCCCGCCCACCTCCTGGACGTCCTAAGCACTTCGACTCACCAACAACCACACCAGAACACACTTTCATCTCATCAAGTATCAATTTCTTCGCACCCAAAGACCGCCGAAATGTTTCAGATCTAATTTCCTTGACAGAAGAAAAGACATACGTCCTGTCATCTTGGGCGAGGCGCCCACAGCCCGAAATAGACGGACTGGACTAAAAGAACGGAAAACGGAGATAAGAAATTAATTTCGAATGTGGACGCCTCGTTGCGAACATTAGGCGTTTTGTGGGTCCTTGTGGAACAAGGGCCGAGACACATACTAGGACAAAGCGCAGAAGAAGAAAAGGCATAGACTGAGAAGAAGAAATGCAGAATAATAGGCGCCTGTCTGTGAGAAAACGTTCGGCTGCCCCACGCCAAGGAGTAGCTGCGGAGTATTCTGGTACGATAACAGGTCAATCGGAGCGTGTTTCAAGGGTCGGAGGAAATGGTGCGGGTGATGTCGCGATCCTACACACACCACGAGGTCAAAGAAGAGAGTATGGCCGACATGAAGGCGCCATCAAGCAAACAAGGCCTTTAGCCATCCATGATCGATAAATCCAAGGGGAGTGAATGAGTTGCCCAATCCTGGCAGATGATACGAGAAAATGGCAAGTCAGGACCAAAGCAAAGGCCCAAGTTCCGCTCCAGAGGAAGCTTTAGGATCCAGATACTTTTGCTATTGCTCTGGAGCCGATGGATCCTGGCGGAGTAAGAGGGACTGATCAAGTCATATGGCGTCCAAGGATAGTCACTTCCCCAGAATATCCTAGAAAACGAGGCGATGGACCGATTCTCCCGCGAATATGGCGGCGAGCGGGCTGGAGGAGTCAATTTAGGAGGACGGAGGGGAAATCCCGTCATTTGGACGGGAAAGAGTAAGCGGAGCCCGAGAGACTGTCGAGTTCATTATAGGAATGGACGGGAATAACACATCCCTCGCTGCAGATTATGACACTCCGCACTATCGCGAAACGTCATAATGGAAGGCGGCAAGGGGTAAAATCTGTGACTGAACAATGGCATCTCAGCCAAGGATTCCAAGAGATCATACTGATACTCGGCGAGGTCTTGGATATAGTAAATTCTGATGATGTACTGCGAGATACGAGAGCGTATCTGATTGTGCCACATGAGTCTTCGTCAAGCCTTGAAAACAGAAAGACGCACAACCTCAGAATCACTAGCTCCGACAGGCAGAAAATCACAACGTGTTGCGGCCTGAGGACTTCTGCACAGTGGGAGATACGAAAGTTTTCACCCCAGCCGAGAAGATCGAGAGACAGCAAATCAAGGGGATTGTATGGACCCTCTTCTGCACGATCACAGCGTGTTGACTTCAGATTCAGCTCGGTGGCTTGAAGTGACCTGGAAATAGCACTGATATCACAATCGATCATCTGTGTGCGTACACGTCTACACCGTGAGTATTCTGGGCCTTCGCGTATGGTTGATGACTCCGAACTCGAAGACGATGACAGCTTTGTCGAACAAAAGGCTGAGGATTATGTGCCGTAATTCGAGGAACTAGCGATGCGGTTCTGCACAGGAGTATCGAAGAAGAATGATACTCGAGTAATCGCCCTCCATTCTGTTCCCACTGACGAGGTTGAAAGAATAAAAACAGAAATTTCGGCGGTGAACTGAGTCAAGGACATTCGAATTTGTTCTGATGAGTTCTCTGTTGCCCGTAAAGGTATCATCGCTCCTTGAGAACCGTGGAATCGTGTGGATTGGCGCCCACAGGGAAAATTTGCCTGTACGGCAGAGAGTGATAAATGACGGTCGTCGAATACAAAGACGATCTGCGATGGTGGTGAGAGTCGAAGAAGCTCATCAAGCCTTATCTGCACGGTTGTTGCAAGCAAGTCTACACCCAACCTTACTTGTCCATCTGTTAGTTGAGGAAACGAGTCTTGTGAGGACAGCAGAACAAAGCCAAGCCCCGATTTGGGTCAACAGCAAAAGGTTGACGTAAGCATGATGTCGTTCCTACCTGGTTCTGCAAAAGGAAGGTACGAACCAACACTCTGTCTTTCTTCCCCAGGTGAGTGAAAATGACTCTGCTGGTGCTCGCGTCACCGTAGGTTCCCTTGGATTTTCCGTTGATCTAAACATGGGCAGGAATGCATACTTTACGATATCTCCGTGGCTCAAAGGTCATATTTACTGCAGAAACAGCACATCCTGAAAATTTAACGGAATCAACGGAAACTTCAACAAACGACCTCATATTCAAGAAGAAACAAAGAAGGCAATAATCCCAGTACAAAGCCAGTTACGATGGAGACAAACCAATGTTCCCAATAGGCGATATTCGTGACCAGGGACTTTGAAGGACTTCGATCAAATCACGAACAAGAGCATCCTAGAGAAAGGGAGAAGTGATTTAGAGATTTCACCCGACACATGGCAGCCCAAATCTGGACGGGACATAAACGAATGTCCGAAAAGGGATTATGAGAAATCTACGATCCTTGTTCTGCTAAAGCATCCTCCAGGCTCGACAGTCTCTATATAACCCATGTCGTGTTTTCACAACTTCACTTCGTTACAGACCCCTCATACACCGATCGCGTCCAAAAGCTATGTTCCAGGTCGCTGCTCATCCCTCCTCCTTCGCCATGCATGGTCATGGTCACCACCAGTCAATGTCGATGTCCTCCCCGAGCGTCCAGCTTCCCCGTACTCTGTCACGACCACCCTTCGCCGAGGTATCGCGTGAAGCCATCGCTGCTATAGCCCCAGAGCTTGCCAATGTACCTCCCGAGTACATTCGTAGAGGCCTCCGATCCAAAGCCCAACAGTACGTCACCGAGTCCTCCATTCCACGTCGCGTCGAAATTGAACTAACGCGTTAATTTCCTGCAGAATGCTCGCAGCAAATGCGTCCCTGCCCTCCTCGCATCTACCCACCTCTATGCCCAAGTCGCATGTTCCGCACAGCCTATCCATTCCAGTCCGCTCCTCGTCTGCGGCGCAAGGGTCATATCCTACTCACGTCCTGGCCGTCGCGTCATCCAAATCTTCTGCCAATGAACATGTTTTCCTGTTCCCGGTCCATAACATCGTCATCGCTGCGCAATGCTCGGCCCTACCCCGGCTGCCTCCGTCATCGAGTCCATCGTCAGGAAGCGTTCATGTACCCGTGCTCCCACTCGTTCTTCCGTCACCCGCGGCCTTCAAGGTTCTCCACTCATATCTGTACACCCACAGTCTGGACGGAATCTTGAGGTCTCTTTTCCCACTTCCTTCTGGATTCGTGCAGGGATTGTCACACCACACGGTCCAGTCCACGCTTGCCTCCGGCACCTCCCTCCATCAGCTATCGACGTACTTGTGTTCGTCAGCGGGATCAAGTCTGCAGGTGCTGACCACCCACGCAGCTCACGTCAAGGAGCTTTGGCAGGATATGGTGGCACTCGGGCTACACGACCCCGAACTCTGGGACACAGTGGATCTGGCCTGGGAGATCGTTCTCGGAGCCCTCAATCTCGCCGCTTCCGGTCAATGATTGAACAGTGCGTCCTGCAGCTCACGCACCCGAAGCTACTAGTCCTTCGGTTTTGCCCAACGGCATTCAAAATCCTACGTCGACAGAACCCGATTTTGTCGACAAATCATCTAATCGCCCATGGACCCGCGTCGCACGGTCGACGCGGTCAGGTCGCCTTGCATCAAGAACCCAACAATCTAGATATACCCATTGCATCTCAACACTGTATCATGTTATGGATTTTCCTCTATCTTCGAGCACGGTTTCTGCTATTCTTATACCACCATCCCTTCCGTCCCTACCCCGACAATTTACGTCCTCCCTTGTCACTTCGTCTTCCCTGTGCCCAAGGGTTTTTAATGCCATACCAATGTATCAATATCATTTCTTGTTCTTCACGTCGTTTGGATACCAGATAGCATTCGTAGCATCAAATTATATAGCGCGCAATAAATCCAGTTCAATTTCAGTATAATTCGTCCGTACGCTTTGCTGCATTTGGTTGAAATTAAATATCAAAGACAGACGGATCGGAAACGACCTGTGTTCGGAATTCGGAATGACAATCTAATCAGGGCAGCACAGCCTCTGGTACTCATCTTGGCTTGTCCTTGACAGTCATCGTGACACGCCTGCGAGACTCGAACGCATTGGCACACCCGAAAAGTCACCCGTAATGGATGCGTCCTTCTTTCATTGTGGCTTTGAGTGGTTGAAGAACAATGTCGACCGTGGTGGACGGGATCTGCACGGGCATATCGAGGTCGGTCTCCTCAATTCTGGTAGTTTTCAACACGCTGACAGAGATCCCTTCCCGCAGTAATCCTGATATTTCTGGTTCGTTGCGGGAGAATTTTGCAAAAGATGCAGACAGGAATAATTCAAAATTCTGCCAGGCCCGGGCGTGCGGATTGCCCTATACCTTCAGTCCCTCCTATCTGGTGCGTAATACAATTCACGATGATCCTGTTGATTTTACTGATAACAATGCGTAGTACTTCTAGTCCGCTTTTCGCCAGATGATGCTCCGGGGGCGTATTGGTCGATGACCTCCACTGCCTTCTCTTTGATTGTATCGGCAATAGTCACTTCTGCGAAAGGCGAGATATCGTTGCTCGACGGGATAGTTGTTGTGTATGGTAGGTGGTCGTCTCCAATCGCACAATCGATGTCTGATTCCTTTCTTCAAGTCCTCATACTTCCAATCCTCGTATCGGCATTTGGGCTGTCGGAAATTGTAACACCGCAATCGAAGAAGAATGCAACCCGCTCCGTCCATTCTCCTCTCCTTATTGTTGCGAATTGGACGCGATCGGCTCTTACGTACTCTTTCGCGCTATACGTCTGGATATCAGCCCCGACATTTGGCCAGGGACCACCAGAGTGTAATGCAGCGACCCGCCTCATATTTTTCGGTGCTAGTTTACCCGCATTGGGCAGCGGACGGTGGCTTAACTTGGCCGGGTGGGGAATCCTCACTTTCTTTTTTGTGTGGAGAACGATCAAGGGACGGAGAACGATTCTGATATCTTTCGAAGCTCTGTTCTCCAAGAGGGCAAGCCAGGCCCTTCTCAAAGCGAAACATTCCCCAAAGAATGAAGTCCACAGCGAGGTGGTGACGCGGACGGATTTTGCCACAGGCAAAGTCACCCAAACGTGAGTGATAGCTCCTACGACTTTTGGACGATTCTGACGGAGCGTCCTTGCCAGGAATCGCCTATTCCGGCCGAGACAAATCTTTCATGAACTTTTGCAAGGAATGACGAGTCACATTCTGAGCTTGGCACCATCTGGCAGCGGAAGTTGGTATAGGCTCTACGGGAGGAGTATACTTGTCGGCTTGGTAAGTGTTCTGGTTTCATTCCTTGTTCGCTGTGTATGCTAAATGACCACAGCTGGCAGTTTGGGCAATCATTATGACTGAACTGGAGCTTCGTCTAAACACCCTGTCCATGAAGATCAACAGCGAATGGGGCTTTGGCCAGGTAATTGATTATCACCGTCCCGCTCTACCTCACTATGAATTGCAGTTCCTCAGATTTTGCCTCTTTTGCTCACCATTTCTCCGCTCTTTTCGCTCTATGAAGCCATCCTCTCTCGGCAATCTGCTGGACCTCTGAGCAAACCCAGGCGAATCCGTTTTACTATCCGTCGTGCAAGCAATCTTCGACGACCGCATTGTGAGCTGGATCCATACCCCCAAGACTATATCCAACAAATGGACGAGAACGAAGTGAAGAAAATCCGATCTCCTTCCGCATTTGCTATTGCTACCATTGATGAACGCGAAATGTACACCACCTACGACGAAAGCAACACTACCGATCCTGTCTGGGAAGAAAGTTTCGATGTCGAGATTGACGACCAGTCCACAGCTGTTATTCGCGTCTTCGACAGCAAGTGCATTGATAGAGGGTGGCCTGCATTCATTGGATATACCGTAATCCACCCTTTTACCGTTTTCTCTCACCCAACGGAGCCTCAATACACAGGAGATGAAGATCCAGACAAGGATGACGCGTCGGCAGCGAAGACTCGTAGAGTGGAAGTAACTGATGTTCCGCTGGTTTGCGATGGCGTCACGATGCAGGACATGACCATCAGCATATCACTATCGTCCGACACGAGCCTCCCGCCTAGCCTTCACAATCCGGCGCCCATTTTACGAGGACCGGAATCAACGCATAGGGAACGACGGGTCGCATTGGTGAAATTTGGGAATAAAAGGATGGGCAGAAAGAAGGAAACAACGACCCAGGTCTATCAAATGACTTGATGAGCGCCTTTCATATGTTACGGAGGATGCTGTGCCCATATACTCGTTGTCCTGTCAGTTACACTGTATGTACAACACCGGCCGTGCTGTTGCGAGGTTGCTGGGAGGAAACCTAGGTAATTTATTCTATTAATTACGTAATTGTATGTTTCTCTGAATATAGGTGTCTAAGCCTTCTTCGCTCTTGACTCCGACAAGAACGACGCGTTGCCCAGTGCGACTGCACTCTTGACGCTTCGAAATGGCCAGAAAGACCAGAAAGCTTCGACATGCCAATGTTTGCCCAACCGCCGATGAACGAGGACCCGATCACCTTAGCTCTCTTCCGCTGGAACTCCTTCAAGAAATTGTTGCCTGGGTGCGCGCGTCAGACCATGGTCGCTACGAATTGCCTATATATGATCAACTATCTTTGACAGTTACAAATTTTCTGCGGGAAATCGAGTTTCCATTCATTATCTCTTGTCTCTAAAGTCTTCAGAGACCTGACTCAACCAATTCTGCTTTCGCGAATTCAGATTGGTTGTTTCACATCTCGGCTGCGCAAAAAACCAAATCAGCTGAAAGCCCTAGCGAAGGGCGATTGCTCGGCCAGTTTGTTTGCAGAGACGCTTGTCATTGATTATTCTGGCTCTTTTATCAATGATCCTGGCAAAGTCCTGACTCCGTTGGAAGTCACCATGCTCGGTCACCTTGAAAGTGCTCTGCGTTCGTTCCGCAACATCAAGAAGGTCATGTACGTCCTTTTTGGACGTCGCCTCGCTACATAGCCTGAATTTTCTTCCAGTTGGGAAGTTGGACCATATGAACCATCCTGGATGCATGACATTATCTTGAAGGTCATGGCCGACCTTTCGCCCGACGACTTGGTTATCTTGTTACAAGAACACTCTACTTCAAGAATAGCGCTTGGTGCATTTTCAAACATCAAACGACTCTGCATAGAAAGATTGGGCGGTGTTTGTCTGACAGACGACTTGCTATCACAGCTCTCAACACTCGTTCGCAAATCCCCTGAGCTGTCTCGTCTCGAATTGAATCTTCCTCACACAAAACTGTCAGATCTCCTGCGCGTCATCAATGGGCGCGTCACGACTCCTCTTCCTCTTGAACATCTTAGCATGGTAAATTTACATGTGCAGACATTCGATATTTTCCCGTTGAGTCGTTATCTCCTCAAGCTCAAGTCTTTTGAGCTGCGGTACACCTCGAGAAATTACCGAAACTTCCCCCTGTACAGGAATATGTGGGACTCGTTCCTTGAAGACAAGATCCATCTTTCACGCCTCTCGATACATTGCCTCATTGACGACCTTTTTATCGCTTACCTGGAATCCTTTGTAGGACTGGAATATCTGCATCTCTTCGTAGCAAATTCGGCCGAGGCTGAATCATTGGTTCCGCAGACGTCATTACCTCTTCTTCGATTTGTGCAAGCCCTCAAATCGCACCATGCTTCAAGTCTTTTAGAGTTGAATCTTGAGGCAGGCTATGAAGCACGGGAATGGACATGGCCCTTCCCTGATGATGTCTTGACCCTCCTTTCGTCTTTTCGAGATCTAAGGTTGTTTGGGATAACTCTCAAATATCCTGACGAGATGGGTAACACAAGTGGTTACCGGGATGGAACAATAGTGAGTTTAGATCTATGTTTATTGCATCCTGGAAACTCACATTGATGGTTCAAAAGTATCCTTTGATCGCTTTTTGCGAAGGCAACTTTAGGAAGCTTCAAACGTTGGAGTTGCATACTTCCTTGTCCTGGCCTTTCCACCCTTGGCGCGCTCGTGCACAGCACGATTATTTCGGTCATAGAGGGCTGAGAGGCTCAAGCCGGCCTTTCATCAACAAAATATTTGAAGATGCCATTGTAACGTATCGAAGTGACCATGATTCCTTATGTGCCGAATTCCAGATTCACTACGAAGGCAATGTTTATGTTCGCAACGCGCCCACTGAAACTGACTCGAGGTCTTTCTACATTTTACAACAACAATAATTCTCTTTTACCAGTTGCTCTGGAGTCCTGTACTCTGCAATACTCGTAATATATAACAACTAAACCTGGCATGTGGGCTTTTTTATCTACTATCCTCAATTCTTATCGCAGGTATCAACCTGATCAAAGTGGGCGCTTTCAACTTCTCGGATTGTTCAGTTGGCTGATTCGCTTTGGTTGGATTTTCCATTGTTCAATCTCATGAATAACATTGATAGTTGCGCAGGAGCTGTGCGACATTCATGGCCATTGGACAAGGCCCATATCTTTTTCTGGCAATGCTGGCTGGTTGGATATAATCGCATGTGCGTCGGGCCGATGGTGGCAGTGGCGATACGCCCAGTCAACTTGTCCCGCGTTTGTGTGCCTGGGCCATTAGACAATTGGTCATGACAGTTGGTTGCATGACGCGCCTCACTAATGACAAGCATCGTCGGCCTGGGGTTTTAAAAGCCTCTCTTCCTCTGAGAGTCCAATTGCCAACTTTTCTTCCCTCTCCTCATGGACCTCAGTTCCAAAAGCTCAAGCACTCTTGCAACCACTCAACCAGATGGTTTGGCCAGCCCATCTGCCACTGACATCCCTCAAGAGAATTCGACCAATGCTAAAGCAAGACCCAGTACACGCAGCAGGATTAAATATGTTTTTCGAGGGCTCGCGATGGGCGTTCTCGACCTTCTGCATTTGCTCTTCATTGTGTTCGTCTATGTTATACCTGGAGCCATCATGCTAGGCGTCCTACTCGCGTGAGTGCATAGTGATATTCGAAAAATCATTTACTGAACCATGCACCATGTTTAGAATCTCGATTGGTTTTTCTTTAGCCTTCATATCTGCGAATGGTGCCGTCATGATGTGAGCATTGCAATTTCAGAATTCTTATTTCAAGTGCTGATAAGGGTTGCCATTTCCAGGTTGACAGGAAACGCGATTCTTCGTACCCATTTGGCTCATTACACCAACAATGCCACAGCCGCATACATAGGGGCAGTGGGGTCTCTTATTGCGAGCCTCTGTATGAGCTTAACAGCATTTATCTTGCCGCATGACGAGAACGGACAGGTTCCCTGGTTCATCTCTCTACCTATGAGCGTGGCGTACGCGACTCTCACCGGCGCCATCGGCAGTGCTGTTCTGCGACACAATCATGTCGACCTACATGGCACAGATGTTCTACACGCGACGCGCGCTGGCGCTGTCGGAGGTGCTGTGCTTGGGCCCGGGCTTACTCTTGCAATGCCTATTATTGTCCTGGGAGTCGGCTTGATACTTTCGCCTTTGTTCCTTGCTATGAAGCTAGGCTTCAGATGGGTATATGTCCGTGTCAGCGAAAGTTGGGATGAGAGCACGTACAAGAGTTCTTATTGCTACACTTACGGGACTTGCGGTGATGATCCAGAGATTGAGGAAGAATTGGCTCAGATTCCTCAACATCTTCGGTGAAATCTCCAATGATATCTTTATGCACATCTTATCGTACTCTACTTTGCTGCATCTATAATCTCTTATGGACTTCATCAGTGACGAGTAAATATGTTGATGACCACCGCCCAAGGGCAGCACGCGTATCACGACGTATGTGAATCTGTATCAGTCAAAGCAAACCGAGACATGCAGAGCGCAGCTATCACTGCTTCATGAGTCGTCTTGGCACAGTAAAATCTCGAAAGGGGTGGCCTCTTGGCGGATCACGCTTTATGAAGGATGACAGACACCTGAGCTCGCCAAGCTGTTCGTGCAGCCTTGCGTTCATTGCCAAACCACGCCTTCGATCCGTCAGAAACGGTCACAACAAACAGCTTTGGCTTCAGTGGGAGAAGCCCACCAAAGAAAGTTGATACACATTGCGATCAAAGTTCCAAAGATTTGAGGTCCAAGAGGGCTGATTAGAGTCATGTTACATTCGTCTAGGACGAGGCGACGGAAATTACGCGTATCCAAAGGAAGGCTGCTTCATTTGTGCAGGAACGAACCATTGCGATTAGCAAGGGGGAAGGTCCTGCCTTTACTGTCACGCAAAGTGGGCCCGAAATGATCCGCGAGAGTCATAAGAAATGTATACGGTGCGAGAAAGCATGGTCATCAGAGCATACAGCGGTTTTTGTGGGCATAAGGATACACAACTCTGCAATCAGAACTGCAAAGAGTCTGTGAGTCAATTGACGAATGAAATTTGGCAAGGGACGCACTCTCAGAGGTTGGAAGAACCACTTGTTCTTTCCGCTCGTGTAACGATCCTCGAACAACTTCTTCACGTTCTTCTTGGTATCCTCCCGCTGTGATGGCTCCTTGAAAGACTCGGCAGCAACGGCACCCTTCAGACCCTCCAACTCCAGAGCGTAACGTGTCGGGAAAAGGTGGGAGTAGTTGATGACCTGGAAAAGAAATGGCGACAATAAGAACGTGTCGGTAAAGATACTGAAGCCAACGCACTTTGATGAAGGGCTTGACTTTGCTTCGGGCGGCGAGCTTCTTTTGACCCATACGGCGGGTCACTTTTCTTGGGTAGCGCTCGATGCCGGCAACAATGGCGTGGGGGTATTTCCTCTCCTTGGTTCCCTCATCCACCTGCTTGATGATGACGACCTTTTTGCCAGCGTGACGGCCTTGGAGGACGATTGCGACCTGTACATTTTGACTAAGTCCCAAATCCTGACACAAAGCCCTCAAACGCGCATACCTTGCCGGGCTTGTATACTGTAAGGGTACATCAGCACTACTCAACGACACTGACGGCGAGCAGCATACCTTTGACCATCTTGCTGACCGACGACGAGCTCTTGATTACGGGTGTTTGGGTCTTTGGTGGTGGCGAGATCTGTGAGGCGGCAATTTCCGGAGTGGCTTGCCAGTTGAAAATAAGGTTTCCGTCGGAGTCTGAATTGCCTCGATCGCTCGGTGGCGCCGCCGACGCATTCATCAACCTTGACAATGACATTGATAGCTTGAGCACCTTTCAAATTCAAACCACTCTGCACGGAATGGAATTTACCTCGACGTTGCTTCCTCGCATTATTTCTGCATCTACTCCTTTTGCCTTGCGACGGATCGGATCTTGAATTTACTTGAGGAAAGGCTTCTGCAGTGTCAGAGGGGGAGGTTGGAAGGTTTTCTAACTCCCTGACGCAACTGACTACGATTCTACGCTCGTGAATGCGCGAATGCCGTTCGATGGGGCGCCGTATCGCAAAGTGGGGTCCGTGTCAATTATATCGCCACGTCAATTTTGCTGTAAGAAGTCTTCGGCGACTGGCTTGCATACGCCTCTCTCAGCGACATCCGCGTTACTTGAAAATTATGCGGGCTCATCGTAGCTTTTAGCTCGGCCAGTGTGTAATATGCGGCATATTCTCGAACGTCGTGAGGCACCACGCTCCAGTGGTTCACACAGGGCCCCATCTGCCCGGCGCTTATACCTTTTCGCCTCGTTGACCTCAACTCTCTGAAGTCCTGTAATTTTATCAGAAGACTCCTTGGAACAACTGGTCATGGAAAATATTGCATCGTATACTACGGCCATTCTGCGTTACCTAAGTATTCCTTATCTTGGAATCGGATAAACTCGACCAAGCGATTAGGATGTAACTTTATATCCAAAATCCGAAGCTTGAATAAACTCCCGTCCACTTCCAAGTTACGGTGATTTCGTAACGAGGGATTACTGGACTTACCAGTAAATTGCAATTTACATAACCATCCTTCATAAATATTCATTTACAGCTTCCAGAAAATATGCGCAGCAGCTTAGAATTGAGGAACACGTTCAAGGGGCAATCGGCACATCATAAAAACGTCTATAGGTCATGAAGAACAGTGCGGGTCTAGATAAATTACGTCCCTCTTGGCCTTGCCTATCCACATCTATAAAATTTCATTGGTTTCCTTGCAAATTTGCTGAAGTGGAAGCCTGTATGAGTATCAATGTCCAGTCCAAGAAAATCTAATGTGAGCGCGTCCATCATCTAAATCAAGATATAAAAAGCAATGCATTGTCCGCAGCGAGTAACAACCGTATTAGAGTGTACGAAGGGTATAGAGTAAACTGTGAATCATGGTAAAGGAGTGAACACACGATTCGTAGCTGGCAAAAAGGAGTGTGATGGTGATGATGACGATGACTGTGGGTAAGATGTGTGATATGGGGACCAATCCTCGGGAGAAATGAAAGAGCTGTATGAAGCTAGAGCGGCACGTTCGTCGTTAGAGCTGGCTCATTTTGGAATCAAAGGTTGATATTGACTAAGAGGATCATCAGATATAAGCAGAAGTTGAGGTGGAAGATCACATACTGGGGCTGCAGCCTATCACAATAAGACCATTGAAGGAGTTGTTCTCGCAGCAAACAGGCTGTTCCGAGCTGATGAAAGAAGATCAACACAGGTCTCCTGCACAAGGTCATCAATAGACTCACCAGCCATTAGAGCTCAGTGCTCCAACCGAAACACCAGCGCAGTTGAGGCCAACGAGGAGGTCGGCGGGAAGGACGATACCAAGGAGTTCAGCAAGGAGGCCAACATCCTTGTCGTTGGAGCTCGCAAGCGAGTTGCCTAGAATCAGTGACTTCAGATAGAGTCGACGCCTTCCATGCGTTGGTGACTTACAGCATTGGACTGGTCCAGTGTTGCAGGAGTTAGAGATACCCGAAGGGCTACTCCTTCGGGCGGCTTCATCACACCACGTCAGTGACGCGAACCTTTAGAAAAAGAGAGGCTCTTCTTACCCGACACCCCAGTAGCTCTGCGGACAGGAGGATTCGGAGGAAGACCGCGAGCAAGGCGGTGAGCGTTCGTCTCAGAAGGCTTGGCCTGAACGGAAGAAGCAGCGACGGCGGTAAGAACAGCAATGACAGTGGTGAACTTCATAGTGGACTAGACGAAGGGTGCCGTGACGAGGAAAGGTCGGTGAAAAGTGGGGACGAACGACAGAGAAGGCTCTGGCAAGAGAAATGATGGGCGGCATTTTATAGAAGAATCAACCAACCCTTGAAACCGGACATCCGACAGCGCGGCGTTCGGTTGATAGAATAGAATTATAGCGCTTCTTCTTACGTACCCTGACGGCCAACTGGAGATGGGATGGCGCCTGTTCAGAGCCTCTTTTTGGGTTGATAGCATCGAGATCAAGCCGAACTAATTACCGCGATCTAGACTCGTTTTGGTGAACATCCTGTCCTCTATCCCGTCCTCAGGAGGTCGACTGTCCTTCACTTGAATGGCCTTGAAGTGAGGATATACGGGAATAGAATTTAGGAGGTGACGTACGTTTGACTGTTTTCCCTCCAAGAAGTAAAGGGTCGACGCCGAAGTGAAGACCCTGGATCGGTCGAGATACAAAAACGGTATAGTTCGTACTTCTTCCAATCGGCTGCGGTGACTTGACACCTTCGGCATCCCAAAGCGGCGTAAAACGGGACTTGCCAGCAATAACCGAGGCCATGCAAAATTGACCAGCATCACCCACCGACCCTGAGACTGACAGTGATCGAGGAAAGGGCACATTCAAGACGCATTTCTCAGCACGGGAAAGGTCGCCAACATGAAGTCGAGACGAAATTTGCAAAATCCCCTCCATCCCAGACTTCCAAATTTTGGGCCACCCAAAATACGCTGGCGAAGGAGACTCCCAGGCTGCCATTGAAGAACCACAATTGTATGCCTCTATCACAATTTTAATCGTCATAGTAAACGCTATAAACGCTGTAATGTCGTGTGCTCGAACTGAAGCACTCGTGGGCGATGCTCTGACCCAAGCTTTGCCATGGGCTTGTTCGGCTGCGGATTCGACGAGGAACAGATCTTGGCAATTGGCATTTGACGGAAAACAGCTTCGCTAACCCTTTGTGGGCGCCGTTCTCCAGGTTCTGTCACTTAGCGTGACGATAACAATACTTCACGCCAAATGCAATGGCTAGACGCAGGAAAGTAAAGCCAGACCGCAAGGAGACATTGCACACTGTGTACAGTGAAGATGAACGCGTTGATTCCTTGTTCTTGTCCCCGTTAAAGTAAGCAGAGCGTGAGTTGCTGGATGTGGAGTGGGAAGGATACCGAGCTAAATGAAGGGAGATTAGATAACCTTCGAGGCCGTTGCATCAAAAAGGTCCGCGTCCGCCGTCATAATAGAATCTGACAAATGTAAATGAAAAGCGCCAGATGACAAGATGTCGAGGTTGCAGTCAACTAGGAAAAAGCACTAGGCAATCCCACACCAGATTGCCTGAGGAAAGTCTGGGGTAAACCGATACGTCGAAAGGGACACATACCGATTGTCCTTCTAATGCAAAACGTGAATCTTCGTAACGATCGGAAAGCTTGTAGGATTAAAGAGTCTTTTGTTGGCGTCGTATGTTCATGCTTCGTCGATCATACCGCAAAGCCAACGGCTTGGGCTCTGAAGAATGAATACTGCATGCGAGACGATATGAATCTGCTAGGAACAAACGCCATTGAAGTGTAGGATATTAGCATGACCTACCTGATCCAGTAAGCAGCCTCACATATCTTGGCAGGCAGACAATCCGGTGGCGGATTGGCGTCTGACAGACTGCAGCGTGATCTAACCGAGTAGCTACTGGCAAACTAGGGGACAGGGGGGCTGGACTAAGACGGTCATCATGCAGCATGAGATAAGAACGAAGTGATATATGTGATAACAGAAATTATTACATTGATTGACCGCACAAGGCCCCCAAGGATATTGTGTGATTCGGAAATACAAGACCCAAGTCTGAGCTCAGCCCACCTCTGTGAGTAGAGGAATCGTCCAAGAAAGCTCGCCAGCGCACCGTTGCCGACGTCGATCCTCGTGCTTCCTGCTGTTGGCTTCTGTGATGCTTGATCCAATACGACACGGGTTCGGCACTGGGCTCATTTCTAAAGCCGAAGATTAGTTAAAGGCAATCGTATAGGTGCATGCTGAATGTATGACAAGGATAACGTCAAACATGAAAATAATATATGCCCTGACTAGACTTACAGTTTATGCCCTCCTTGGGTACATGGGATGCGACTTCAAGAGGACACGGAGATCATACACATTGGAAGGACTACTCAACTACCCCACCTATAAGCAATATAGTCAGTTTCCATATCGCTTTTCAAAAAAGGATACTGAAAAAAATAGGAGCACGAGTAGATGTCATATTAACGACACATCACTTTGGGAAACAGGAAATGGAGAGAAAAGTAAGTGGCATTCATACTTGCACGCGTAGCAAGGGGGTACTGGAGAAAAGGCAGGCATTCAGCTTGTAGTATCAAATCTGGTCGGCACTGCAGGAAAACATGCATGGTGATTGCGGTTGCCGCAAGGAAGAGCAAAAAAGACAGAGCAGACACCGTGTGAAGGAAGCAGCGAAGGGTGGAACTCAATGTTATCAAGCTTTTGAGACTGCGAATGAGGGGGCGCTTCAACATGATACCAGAAGTCCGGAGAGGAAGGAGTCAGGGAGAGGTCGGGACTCGGAACGTGTTGCTGACTGTGTCCTCCGTCAGCTGACAAAGCAATGTTTTACTGTGTTTAGATTAGTAGCCGTTGACTGTTCCAATGATCAAGCCTCTTTCTGTTGGACCGCCATTGACCTTTTTCTGTCGTTGCCTCATAGGAGCTTGCTGCGTTCTCTGTTTCTCTGGAAATGGTGCGCTATTGAGATGTTGGCATATGTGAAAACGTACGACTGAAAGTTTCATGTCCGTTTTGCGCCCTTTAGGCGTCACTTCACTTCTGCCAAGAATGCAATAACCTGCTCTATCCAAAAGCTGATCCCCAGCGGCGCATGATGGTCTATGCTTGTCGGATTTGTCAGTACGACGAAGGTGTAGAGAACAAGTGCGTCTACAGGAACGACTTGTTGACGGTGACAAAGTGCGTGGCTATCACACTCGACTTTATTCGGGACTGATGCAAGCAATCTTTTGGCAGGGAGCAGGTCGGCGTCACCCTCGATCTGGGTGCAGATGCAACTCTGGTCAGGAGCAGCCATATTTCAAGATGACGCGTTGTACTTATGTATTCATTTTCAGGCTCATTCAAATATTACTTGTCCACAATGTGGGAACGACGAGTATGCCGCGATTGCTGGTTTCATTGCTGTCCCTGGATGCTTACTTGTCCTTCGAATTAGCGCCGTATTTTACCAAGACCAGTCGAAACGAAAAGAAACGCGAATGATTCTATTCTTCGTATGCACAAAATGCAATCACAGCTTCACGGACCCCACGCTAGAAAATCGGCCAGAGACAGAAGAAACCTAGGCATAGAAGAGGTCATCGACAGCAAAATTCGTATGTTTTAATCTCTTTTAGTGTACAACTTGGTAAGCCTTGGGAGATTTCTTGGTCCTTTCTGGCAGCAGTTCTATTTACTTCATCTTAGTTAACGCTTAACTCTAAGCGATACCTTCTTTTGGACTTGTACAGCATCGACGGACGGCCGCTGGCTGCCCGTTCCTCTCTGACTTCCTATGCCACTCCGTATAATCGATTGCCTTCATTATCGGCATTTTGTCATGTTCAGAAAGCATACCTTCCTCCAGTCCCTCATGTAGTCCGCGGGCGTGCTTCAACCTTGAAGCACCTTGAATACATTTCCGTTTCATTTCCATGATCCATCGGTCGAGTGGTTCCGAAATGACGCGAACCCTTCACCTGGGATGATCAATCCACTCAAGATTGATCACATGAAAGCCTGCCGATGGCTAGATTTGGGCAGCGTACCAAACATAACCGAGAGCCGGCAAGTTACATATAAGAGTGGACTCACACTTTCTTCGCTTCTCAAGCCTCCAGCAACGTGCAACTGCACATCCTTTCCGCGTGCAATTTTCACCTCATTGCATTATTCTAGAATACACTAGCGCCTGGTCGACTAATTTGTTTTGAAGCTGTCTCGATTTTTTGGGGAAAAGTGCGTTAATATTTCACTTACTCCTGCACAAGGTGACTCACACCATTAAGCTATTATAGACCATGTCATCCTGTGAGAATCACACAGGGCCCAAGAAGCAGGAGTTTTCAATAGAAAGCGAGCCTGTGTCTGATACTAATACTGAGGTGACCGCTCCCGATGGCGGTTTGCGAGCTTGGTTAGTTGTCGCTGGAGTGTGAGTGAATACTGAAGTCCATTTCTCCGACCCTCGAATAAATGGGTGATAATTTGCCCTAGTTTCTTGACCCAATTTGTTGGATTTGGGTACGTGGCTTGGACATTAATTTCAGCTGCTTCTTAGATGCCTCTAGTTACACGAATGCTTACGGCGTCTACAACGGTGAGCATCGTCTAAAATGTCTAAAATCCCTGAGGTAATATTTATATTTTCCAGACTTTTATGTCCGCGAGTACCTCGCAAAAACACAGACGTCCTCTCAAATAAGGTAATAGACAGCTTCACTTCCCAGTCGCCAGTTGATTTACTCGACCTCAGCTGGATAGGAAGTGTGCAGCTTGGACTTGTTATGTCTATCGGTTTGTTCACCGGGAGGGCGTTCGACGCAGGATACTTGTATGCACGTCCGCAATCCTGCTAGGATATTCGATTCTGATTGAATTACAGCTATCACCTCATGATCGGCGCAGCTTTACTCTTCGAATTCTGCCTGTTCATGGTCTCCATCTCCCAGCCAGATCATTATTACCAGGTACGTTCAGCACTTGGAGCCAGCAATCTCAGGTGTTAAGCCTTTGTCAATCAAGCTTTTCCTCGCTCAAGGGCTAGGGCTTGGTATCGCCATTGGGCTTACCTATGTCCCTGGATTGGCTGTAATTTCTCATTGGTTCCAAAAGCGACGCGCTCTTGCTCTTGGGATTGCAACATCGGTCAGAATTCATAGGTTTTCTCGTTACCTTTAGGCTCAAGAGTCATGACAGGGTTCCGCACTCGGCGGTGCTATACATCCCATCCTGCTCAATACGTGGTTCCATGGTTCCCTGGGGTTCCATTCCGGAGTCAAAGCCAGCGCGGGTATTTGTGGCGGGCTTTTTGCTATATCCCTCGTCCTTATGAAGCCGCGCTATCCCCCGAATCGTCGGAAGCCTATCAGTATCCTTCACAGCCTAAGGGTTTTTCTGAAGGACGTACCATACGTAATCATGGCTCTTGGGTGAGTTGCTGTTGCCTTTACTTTCCGTGCGAGCCAATGTGTTGACGATTTTCCAGGACATTCTTGACTCTCACTGGATTATACTATCCTATTTTTTTCGTCCAGCTGAATGCTATCAAGAACGGCATCAACCCAACTCTAGCCTTTTACACCGTTTGTGCCGCCATTCCTTCCAGGTTACGACGCGCTGAATTTGACTACAGATAGCGATGCTAAATGGTGGGAGTGTTTTGGGACGTATCGTCCCAAACATCTTTGCTCATAAAGCTGGCGCCTTCAACGTCATGATACCTTGCGTATACTCAGCATCCATTCTCATCTTTTGCACTCTTGCCATCAACAGCGCTGCTGGTATCATAATATTTGCAATTCTCTATGGCTTCTTCCAAGGATCGTGTAAGTCCTTAGAATGTGCTCTGGAAACCTCGGAATAACTGGCAATAGATGCTAGCCTCCTTGCACCTATGATCGGTACCACCGCAGTAAATGACGCAGAAATTGGAGCTCGACTTGGTATATGCTTCACTTTCACAGGAATTGGTGGGCTGATAGGTAAGCGGAATGTCCCGAACTTCTATGAGTTTCATCGCCTACAATATTTCCTGTAGGCACACCTATCACTGGCGCATTGCTTTCAACGTCCTTTATTTGGTGGAGGCCAGCAATATTTTCAGGACTGTGTGTCTTCTGTGGTGCGAGTTGCTTTCTCATATCACGAACTTTATTAGCCAGACGAAAAGGCAGGCAACTCCTCTGATTAGGGGATTTCGCCTGCGGGTCCAAGTCAAAAATTCGCTCCCAACTCATTTACATAGCATTTAAAATATCGGCGTGCATGTAGAGTACGTCCTATAGATATAAATATATCCGGATTGGTCATAGGGTGACATATCTCGATATAAGGCATGTTCGGCGTACTTGTCTACGACCTTGACTTCATCGATAGAGACGCCAAAGCAGCTAATAACTTCAGAATAACTTGCCTGCGAAGGGCTTGAGCCTGACACGTGATTGTAACGCGTGTTGGAATTGGACGTGGACGCGTGACGTAACACGTTTAAACCGCTCAACAACCAACTTCAGCGCTAATCCAACCCTCGTCTGGGTCTTCAGCGGGGTTCTTGCATCTCTTTCTCCCAGCAGCGGTATCTTCATCAAAATTTTCGACTATCATACAAGGCGATGACTTCAGTTGAACAGCAAAGTGGAAGCGAAGATGCTCGCAAAGGATCTGCAGGGCCGTCTGGAGAACCGTCCCTTTTGTCCCGAATTTCTCATAAGATTCACTCCCCAAGTCACTGCGCCGCTGATACAGAACTATCTGCAATAAATCCTTCCGAGGTATCGAATCGTCCAGGCGAAGCACCGCATAATGGAGACGACGCAGAAAGGTCTCTCGAGGACCCAGTTCCTGGTCTTGGTTCCTCATCTGATTCGGAACTGAAGGAAGAGTCCAACGTGGTAGTACCTGTCACCCCATCGTCCTCTTTGCAGACCTCACAACTCTCGGCCCGTCCGACTTCCCCACCTGCAGACGACGAAACGTCAATATCATCGTCACCAAGATCAGGATCACCTCCAAATGGTGAAACTAAGCTCCCCACTCAAGATGGGAAGATCCCAGCTGAAACTGGGGTGCTGACCCCTTGTAAGAGTTCAGATTATCACTCCCCGCGATGATTTATCTTCCTTGTAATACCCGCTTACGATGATCTCTAGTTACGCCTGAAGAGCTTCAAGAAGCAAAGCATATAGTCCTCGATCTACTGGGCTGGGGTGTCCCTTCGGAATATTTTCTTACTGTCGGCATATCCCCAGCCGCTCTATATAGAATATTTACGGACTTGAATTTACGCTTGCCACCCAGCTTCAAGGTATCTGAAGACCTCAAGACCTCAGCTTATAAGTGGGGTCCGCCGCCAGATGGTACCTCCGCAACTGGATAGGACATGACATCAGCATGACCTCTTCTTCAGCGACACCCTTGAATTTGGTTATGTACATATGTGCAATGGACCTAGAATATATCAGTCATAGACACCTCATGGATATCCGTCTTGTCGAACAGCAGACACCTTGAGCAGCGAGCTCGAGGGTGCATTGCGCCTCTTGAGCAGCGCTTGAGTGGGGTACAGGCGTGTTATTCGAACATATTAGCGGCTTTCATCGCTCAGTGTCGCAGGCGACAAAAAGGCGACAAGCAGACGTATCCCAAGATACCAAGCATAGTTTCAAGGAGAGCAGATGTGTATGGCGGGTATCATTGTCAGCCCTCCGACCCTGCTCGTGGTTCATAATTCCACTTTCTGACATTCGGCGTCATTGGCTAGCTAGGATCAGCCTCAGTGCAGCTCTCAAGAAGTGGAATCGTGTCAAACACCATTCAGCCTCTCCACAAATAGTCAAGATACTTGGGATAGCATTGCTTCATACGCCATACCAAACCAAACCATCGCAGCTGAGCAATAAAGGAACACACACCAGAAAGGGTCTCTTGTAAAGCAAAGCGTTCTTGAAGTATCACAGTGCTCATCGCATTCCTGAGTCTGGGATTGACTTCGGGCATTTACGAGCACCGGGCACGTGTAAGCNACACACCAGAAAGGGTCTCTTGTAAAGCAAAGCGTTCTTGAAGTATCACAGTGCTCATCGCATTCCTGAGTCTGGGATTGACTTCGGGCATTTACGAGCACCGGGCACGTGTAAGCCTATGGCTCGGTAGTTGCACAAAAATTCCCGCGCGCCTGATCTCAGTGCGCGCCCCCCTGACCTCGACTCAACTTTCGAATTTCGACAATTCCTCTTACATCGACCCTCTAATTCTTCGAATTACTGTAGATAACAATCAAATTTCCTAATTTCAGTGTTTCTGTTGAAAGGTCCGAAGGCTATTCCTTCTTCAGTGTCTGATAAGCCGCCAACTGTACATAGCCTCCCAGGAAGCACAGAATGCAGGTCAATCTATGCTGGTATAGAAATGTAGATATTCAATCTAGAGCACTGTATGAGAATGTCATTGAATTAGAAGCTGTTGAGGTCGGCAGAGGCCAATTTTGAGTCTACTTGTTCTTACAAGGTTGCCAGTATGTAAGTTTTACTTGTAAAAAGGCATATAAGACGAAATCAGGTACACATGTATAGCCATGTAGACCAGACTAGGGTTTGTGCAAACGGAGGAGCCGAGATTCGAACTCTCATCTTGAGGTCAGGGGGGCGCACCGAGGTCAGGAGCGCGCGCCCCCCAGAGAGTCCGGAGATGACCGAAAGTCGGAAAACGAAATTTACCATTGAATTTTTGATTTTAATGAATAATGAGTGCATAGCTTTTGTTTGAATGCAAAACAGGCGAGTTTTAGATGTGAGATCATCGAAATCCAAAGGTTGGGTCGAGGTCAGGGGGGCGCGCACTGAGATCAGGCGCGCGGGAATATTTGTGCATGTACCGAGCCATATAAGCCGGACGGAGACTGAACGAACATGTTTTATCAAGGCTTGTTGAAGCATGGAGGGTGTCATCAGATTGCGACCCGCAATTACACTGCCTTTTATACAAGGGAAGACTTGAATTTACCTAATCTGCGTTCTCTCATTGTTCGACAAAAACAGGACCAATCTGCCAACCTATGGATCCCAGGCCGACCTTACTTTTCTCAAGCCCATTACTACCCAACAAGGATGCCGGCAGACTCAGCAGTACTAGCATCGACAAAATGAGCGAACGATAACGGGCAATATGGGCGAAACTTACTTTTTACTCGATCTAGTCCAATAGCCAATGGAAATTTCCTTGTTTCATAACGAGGATGTGCAGCAGGGTCCAGTAGTGCCTGCTTCGTCTTTTCGTTGCCATTTCGCATCGCGGATGCCTATTGTGTTCCGCAAAGCAGATGATAGATGCCAAGGACCTCAAGAGCGACGAAAGAAAGCGATCTCATCGCGGGAGAGAGTGGACTCAAACCAGCGTACAAGCTATGTTAAGGTGAGAGACGGGATTTGATGCTGACACGTTCAAAATAGCAGCATAAGGTGTGATCGTTAAGATTTGCGGTAGATTGATTCCAAGGTTGTCATTTGGGCATCTGCCTGACGGCATACTCTGTACGGCTAGAGCTTCACATTCGCTGTAACGGCGAGCATGCGGAAGGAATGCAAAAAATAAAGACTCACAGCACGGAACATCGCGTACAGAGCTTTGATTCCACCAAGAGGATTTGTCCTCTGGAGGAGTTACGAAGATGAAGAATATTGTCTGTCACAGTGTCAGTGAATACGATATCACCGTCTATAGTCCTCCTGACTCTGATGGTCAAAATTGTGAGTAATTTTAGCATACCTGCGCATAGCATGAAGGGAACAATGTACCCTATACGTTGGTCTGGTGGAGCTTTCGTGTGCTGCACGAAATTATTGTAGAACATCTGGCACTCGTCGCCAAGTAATGGGATGCTTAGCTTTCATTTTGTATGGTGGCATTATGTCCAAAAGTCGGATAATTATCATTCCACCTTGAAATCGCTACAACGGGGTCATTGAAGAGCCCGATTGCAATGTTCCTGAACGTTGTGAAAAGAAAGCGAGAAGGCCTAGCCATTGTTCCAGACAAGAAATAAAGACAAAAAAGGTAGTCATCAACGGCGATAACAACCTCTGCCACTCTTGTGACCCCAAGACACTTCTTTTCTCCCACCGCCATTCACCCAGACCTCCATCTCCTTTCCTCATTTACGACGAAAACGCGTCACATCTGGCATTGAACCTAGGAAGGAGGGCAGCCAAATGCGATTTCGAACTCTAGAGATCAGGTGGCACGACAGCAAGCCCATCTCGACATGCGACTTTCAACCACTTCCGTTCAAAAAAGCGCGTCTAGCCCCTGGGCAAGAGAAGAATTACGGTACTCAATCCTACAGGTTGGCCACGGGTGGAGAGGATAACCACGTCAGGGTGAGTAACCGTGGTTCAGCTGGACGCGTACTAGCCTGACGAACTTCCACTGGGACAGATATGGATGGTGCACCCTCACTTGAGGCCAACAAGCCTTTTAGAGGAGGGAGACCCCAACGCTGCTAGTAGTTCTCCACGGCCTCCGCGAGTAGAGTACCTTGCCACGTTGAGTCGCCATTCCGCCGCAGTCAACGTCGTACGCTTCTCTCCCAACGGTATGTCACGAGTCCATTCTGTCTCGTTGCGCAGACGCTGAACCTCGCGTTTTCTTCCCTAAAAAGGCGAGCTTATCGCGTCCGCTGGAGATGGTAAGCCTTCAAAGCAATTTCTTCGTCATAACCTCATTGTGTTTGATTTTCAGATGGAATGATCATAATCTGGGCTCCGTCATCGAGCCCTCAGACGGCAACTTATGGCAGTGACCTCAGCGCAGAGGATCTTCAATACGAGAAAGAGTACTGGAAGCCGCGGACGACCTTCCGGTGAGCTCGGCCTTGACCTGCTTTGGGTTGCCAAGTTGACAGTAGAGAAGTTGTACCCCGATGCAGGTGTACGATCTAGCCTGGAGTCCGACTGGGGAATACATAATTGCTGGAAGTACAGATAACACGGCGAGAATCTTCTCAGCTACAGACGGTATGGCTGTTCCTATCATCCGTGCGCGGTCGCTAACATGGACCCAAGGGAAGTGCGTATACGAAATTGCTGAACATTCCCATTACGTCCAAGGAGTCGCATGGGACCCTCTCAACGAATTCATTGCGACTCAGAGCAGCGACCGCTCTATGCACATCTACAATGTGACGACAAAAGCTGGCGGCGTCATAGACGTGCATGCAGTTGGCAAAAATACAAAAATGCCCCATAGGCACAGTCATAGTCACTCTCGTACTCCAAGCGCACATGGTTCAGGTCGACCCAGGATGTTCCGTCGACCATCTACTGCGAGTGACATGGAGTCGGCGTTGGACACGTCTGAGGATCCCCACCCGACTGCATCTAGCCATGGGAGGGAAAGCGGGCCATTGACCCCTGCCACGTCCGTCAGCAGCACACCTGCATTCATGTTCCCCCCTCCTCCAATCGAATCTTCATCGCGCAGATCATCTTTCAGCTCCAACGCTCCTGCTTCACCCTCTACTTTTGCCAACGGCAATCGATATGCTAGGTCACCTTCCCCGATGCCTCCTCTTCCGGCTATCAGGAGCACTCCCAGCGCAGCAACAGCTGCCTTGTGGGCTAGCGTCAAGCTTTACGGAGATGAGAGCTTCAGCAACTTCTTCCGGAGGCTGACCTTTAGCCCTGATGGCGGCCTTCTCCTGACTCCTGCTGGTCAATTCGAAGACCCTTCAGTCACTCCGGGTGCACTCTCGTCCTCAAAAGCAAACGATGATACTACTCCAGCAAGAGGTCGTCGAGGTCATCCATCCGAGACTACCGGTGGTGCAACAGCCCCCTCTTCGAACTCGTCTGTTTACATCTATTCGAGAGCAAATTTCGCGAGGCCACCTATTGCGCAGCTTCCTGGACACAAGAAAGCGAGTGTTGCCGTCAGATTTTCGCCTATCTTGTATGAACTGCGACCGGGTGTGGCGCCTTCAGAAAAAGATCAAAGTCAAGAGAAGGAAAAGAGTCAGGAAAGCAAGAAGGACAGTCCCCCCGTGGGTGTGCTAGAAAAGGGCGTTGATGGGTCAATGGATGTCGACGTTGTCGGGCCCCTGAAAATTACGGATGTTAATCCAATACCGATAGCTGGGCCAAGTTCGACACCGCTGCTCACTCCTCACAGGACGCCAGCTCATCCATCTGTGATTTCCCCTGCACCACGACCCGCTTTGACGACTTCCAGCATCATTGCCCGATCTCCAGCTCTATCGCCCATGGATTTAAGACCTCCCACTCCTGCTGCTTCCAAGCCGACTACTCCGTCACACTCACATCACCACTCTCATTCTCAGTCCTCGTTTTCTCAGAATCAGCCCCATGGCCAAGGCAACAATGTCGTTACTCAGACAAGTTCTGTTTTCGCTTTGCCTTACAGGATGTTATTCGCAGTGGTGACGATGGACACAGTGGCGATATATGACACACAGCAGGCAACGCCACTATGCTTGCTGACCAAGCTTCATTATGACGAATTTACGGATATGAGCTGGTGAGTTCCCCTGTTTTGCGTTCTGATTGGGATATCAACCAACGGTTCTGGTCAGGTCCCCTGACGGGCAATGCTTGATTCTCTCATCGCGAGATGGTTATTGCACGATAGTTGTATTCGACGACATCATACCTGCTTATCATACACAGCAACATACACTACAGCTGCAGTCGATCGCTCATCACCATTCTGTGCCCATATCGTATCCAACAAACAGCAATCATGCAGCGTCATCCTCCACACATATAACTCCAGCTGCGACACCCTCCATTGCAAGCGTTGGCCTTCCTCACACCCCCGCGTCGAGTGGGGGTGCACAGCCACTCAATCCGAAGAAGAGAAGTGAACCTCCTCTCACACCAGCTGCTAGCATGGATGGATCTGAGACTTATTTCTCGTCCCATACCTCTGATCAAGTAGCCCCAGCAGCTGAGGGTGGATCTTCCGTTGCTGCGGGAGAAGCCACTCCCGCGGGTGCGGAGGAAAATAAAACACAGGAACCCCCGAAAAAGAAGAGAAGAGTTGCTCTCACACGTGTCGGCGATCTCGAACAATGATCCATGCCACCTGCTCTTTACTCAAGAGGTACCCTTCCACCTTTCTCCCACCGATGTGTACTATCACCCAAACTTTCTTGTCGTCGTTTTGACTATCTATGCCTGCCTCGCTATCTCACCAGTCTTGTCGCCTGTGATATATATATTACTGTTTGTTGTTATCAAATGTGACTCTAATACTCCTGTTTGTTATTGTTATATAGTTTTGTCGATTTTGGACGTCGAGATATCTAATGACTTGGTGAAGACTGGCCGTTTTCACTAAATAATGGAATGCCACCTTCTGCAATAGGCATGCACTGCCCTGGAATAGGCCTTCGTGTACGAACACATATATATAATATGATCCCGGTCATCTGCGCATGAAGGAGAGCCTGCTCGGCCATCATATCAATCCCAAAACAAGTAATAATTTCCTATCTGGATGAGGAGGCACGTGAAATTTTCCGGGTAAATTTTTAGAAAAACAAAAGACGATCAAGGTGACCATCATTATTCTTCTTTTGTTTCCACCACCATCATCTATTCGCCAGCAGCCCTTATAAGAGTCAACACTCCTTGCTGAACCGTTGGCCTGGAAGCTACCGCCCCTTTCGTCATGTCCAGCGCCTGCAAGTCGCGTACACCATACCGACAAGGTGACAGCCTTCCTTCAGAATTACTCTATGAAATATTCGACCACGCACATCGGGACAATCAGGTCGAATGCTTTGTTTCAGGTTGCGACACCTGTCTTTCTGCCTGGGATAAGGAATTGGAGCCGAAGCTTCACCGATGGGCCACATTGGATGCTGCAAAAGATAACGACCCGAATCTGATTTTTCCATTCAACATTGCACGAGTTTCTCGACAATGGAAATCTGTTATAGCTTCGATCCCTGAATACTGGACGCGTCTGGTCATCCCTATCGACGTCGACCCGGAGAACTATCTCTCTTACTTGAAATTCTCTCGTAACATGGAAGTAGATGTCATGGTTACGCGTAAAACCAGCGAGGTCGAAATGCCGAAGGACAGTCTCGAAGCTACACGAGTTGCGCGTGTCTTTTCGGAATTGGTGCCCCATTTGCCACGGATCAAGGTTCTGAATGTCCGGACTCTACACAGCGATTCATTGCCTTCGATTCGAAGCATATCTTCAGTGCCAGGGGCAAAGCCTTTAACAGAGCTGGAGCTTTTTAGTATCTTGGACGACAATTTGGAAGATTGGATAGACGAAGACGATACTGCAAAAGAGATCTCGCATCTACGCCAGCTTACTGTTGACAGCCCCGAACTTATAAACCTCGGTTTAAATGGTCACCTCACCCGAGTACTATGGAGAGCCACATTCGCGAACGAGAATTTCAATCCCCTCTCTAACATCAAATACCTGAAGATCTCTAACTTGATTTCAGAAGCTGAGACATCAGGAGAGTTTGTGGGCCTCCTTGGTATGCTGTGGCTATTTCAAGGGAGCTTCATGCCGAATTTAGAAGTCTTGGCTCTCTCCAACATCAGCTTCGATGAAGACGAGGAAGCGATATATTTCCCTCGATTTCAAATGTCGATCTCATGCCTCTTCTTAGAGGGTATGGGTAATGACGCCAATAGGGCTCTAGGTGTCTTGCTCGACATCCACAATGATAGGACTGTTTGCCCACAGCTTCATCAAATATTGCTGACCGACTCATCAGGAAAAACCTCACCTGCTGATTTGCGGGAATAAGGGAGT